>JAOWAT010087115.1:0-10812 GCA_028571025.1 Longipedia americana
GAAAGAAGGGTATTTTTGGAATCAGGAGGTCAAAATCTGTTAAATAAGCCTGGTACCGCATGATTTTGAGATTTTTGGAACACCCTAATAAAAATTAAAATGGGTTTAAAAAAACTTCTTTGGCACACATGCAGAACCAATGAATAAAAGTAAGATTTATTCCGTGCACCTCACAATTAAGGTCACTGTTATCCTTAAAAAATATTGGAAATTTTTAACGATTTTGGTTATTGCTTCTTATTTGTAATAAACAACCACGCAAAATCAGAAATAATTTCTAAAAAAAAACAATTGTAGGGACATATGACTATTAACATTCACAAGCACTGATTCTAATATGTGTCTTACACCATTCATTTATTCATGCACCTGTCTCACACAAAATGTTTATTTCAGCAGATATAAGTGTTACAGAGATTTAGCGATCCAACTTTATTTGAATGCCTGTATTATAATACAAGCATTCATAATAAAAGCACATCTAGATCACTGTAACCATCATCAGTTAAAATTTATATAAACCTTATTAGCCGGTGATAGAAATTTTACAATTCTGTTTTACTTCTCTCCTTTCACGAAAGTTTGGTCGTTTCTCTACCAGGATTTGGGTAAATAATCTAGAAATTGTAGATCTCATCTTATATATCTATTATCTATTTAGTTTAGGGTGAATATCTCTATCAAAAAAGTGGACTATCCAGAAAAGTAGACGGTCCACTTTTTCATTGATATAAAGTGGACTGTCCACTTTTCTGGACGGTCCACATTTTCTCTAGAGATATTCATCCTTATACAATAAAATTTGCCTTCTTGAAATAAGAAATTATTGATGTCTTTAAACTTTTCATTGAAATCAAATATGTGATTCAAAAATTTCTTATTTCGAGAATATAAAATCTATAAGAATATTATTTTGGGCATGACATTTTAAATTCTTGGTGGTGGTGGGGTTTTCAGCAGCATGCATTATAAACATTTACCCATTTTCATAAAATTATGTAATAAGTATTTCATTAAACTGTTCTATGAAGGACTGCTGTTTTTACATCAATTCTTGGTTCATAAAATACCAATTTGCATGAAAGTATTACTATTATTCAATTCAAGCAGTTTGAATTACAAAATCTAAGATGGTAATATGACATTTGTTTTCCACAAAACTTGCAAATGCATTCAGGTTCTATTTTGACGTGAAAGTTGTCATTTGAGCAAGAGTCTTGGTGATCTAGATCAAAAATCTCCGTCATAATTTTTTTTTAAGTGAAAGTTCGGATTGATGTTCAGTATCCGCTTTGATAACCAAAACCATGTTGGAATTTCTTCGATGTTGTTGTAAGCTTGAACTTCTGGAAGTGACTTGAGAAATTTTAACTGAAATTGATACCCTTAAAATTTGTAAACTCAATGATACAGCAAGAAATTTGGATGAATGTGTGTTGAAAAATAAATGGTGAAATGCGATTTCTAAAGGACTTGTAAGCTTGAACAAAATTAATGTAAAATTCCAGTACAGGTGAAGGCTCATAACATTTCTCTGGCCACACTGGCATTGTCATCTAAATTTAAAGCGGATCTATATAACTTTTAGTGTTGGTAAGATATTGTTAGGCATTTCATTTTTGAAGTTTCGAAGGATTGATATCCCCACCCGTTAAATCCATTTTCATCACGGCAATTCTTTGTTTCATCCCACTTTTTAGAATGTCAACATGTTTATTTTAAAATTAGTTTGTAGTGTTGGTATGCAGCATATCAGCATTAAGTTGTAAAAAAAATTACCATGGGTTATATATGGGCTTTACGTATATGCCTGTGCCAACCGTGAATGTATGCATAATGTATATACAACTCTTGATAACTCCCTGATTACAAAAAAAATCAATTTAAATCCCAGAAAGTTTGGCGTCCTATGGATTAGCTGAAAAATTCTAAAAACATGTTGGGTCCAAGAGCATCATGAGTGGCATTCTATTTTTACCCTTCTTCATTATGATCTGCTTCTTGTATAATTAATGTAGCATTTGGTTTGTTATTTCTTAATGGCCTTGATAATGATAGAGCATTTGTCTCTGCTTTTTAAATTTTAAGGCCAAACTAAAAATTCCTCATTTTTAGTATCTCGAGCTCTCAATATGTATAGACTAGAATGTTAAGTTGTAGATTATTTTTATGGAGCTCTGTAAATATCAAACCATATATTTTGGTAAATGTTCTTAAACCTCTTCACCTAAATAGGTTGTTGCGTCATGTTTTGTGGAAATATTTATCTACTGTGATATCATAAAATAATCATTAAATTGGATTTTTCCGCAAAGTTAACACAATCATATTATTTGCACAATCTATTTTGGGACTGAGGTAATCTCATAAAAATATTTATCCGCTGCTAATTATGACCCATCTTTACAGCCCAAGAGACAATCCATCGTCAGGCCGTGTTGTGTCATAGAGTACTTCGAAGAATTCAAGATGTCGTCCAACAGTCACAGACCATTGATAGGCAGACCTGGGAGGCCCTTCTGGGGTTTTTGTTGGCTATCAATGATGCGCTTCTGGCTCCACCTGCTGTTAAGGGTAAGACAAATTATTAACGAATTTCTTCATAAGCTTTTTTAACAGACCGGGGGAGGGGGGTTGAAGTTTTGACACCATGTAGTCCTCAACTCAAAGCTTCTCTGAGCTGACTTAAGTTGGCAATCTCACATTTGTTTATGGCAAGTTTAATCATGAGTGGAAATTTTGCCCGGATTTAAAGAATGTTTTGAGATTTTAGAAACATTTTTGTCAATTTTCTAGATAACCCACACTCTCCTGTGTCTTTTTCCAGATGATGTAGGCGACCAATTGTGCGAGCGTGTTCTGGGAGTACTCTACGAGATTTGGCTGGTGGCCTGCGTCAAGTGTTTTCCTTCACCACCGCTGTGGAAGACCTTCAGGGAAATGTGCATGAACTGGAGACACAGAACGGGGTTGGTCGATCAGTGGAACAGAGTCAATTTGGCGCTCACGGCCAGGTTGCTCGTCTTTATGTACGGGCCGTCCTACCCGCAAATGAAAATTGGTGAGGCACTGTTGTTGACCAGGAGGAGGGGATTGAAATAATGGAATTTTGATAGACTTGTTCATTAAATTAAAAAGTTCACTTTTGGCATACTGTGACAAAGTCAAATGAATAGTTCCTGTGTCAAAGAAAAATAATTTCAACATTGATTATCTTTAGAGATTACACATTTGGAGCAGCAAACTTTAATTTTAAAATTTATAGATTTTAATCAACTTCAACTTAATCAATCTTTCTCATTAGTTCTCAAAACTGATTTTTGTGATTTCTTCTCTTATGTAAAGCTCTACCCAATTATATTTTCTAACTACTTTCTAGCTGCTTTAGCATGCTGGAGAAAACATGCTCATAAATTTCTTGTCTTTCCAGCTGAAGATGACTCCGCCCTGGTCCCAAACAACATGAGCCACGAATGTGTGGCCCAGTCCTGGTTCCGCTTCCTCCACTCCTTGGGCAACCCAGTGGACTTGTCCCAACCCTCACTGGTCTCACAAACGCAGCACTTCTATCAGTACGCCATTGTGGCGGAGAATGTCATTGATCCCACCCACCATCCCTGTCTAGCCGCCTTGCCCAATATATTTCTCAAGTCGATGAAGGGAATTTCAGCCATGGTTGATGCATTTCTAGGTAAGTGAGTGGGTTTATTTGCATAATACTACTCCGTCCGGTTGAAATTGGCCAACCGCAAAATTACCTACTTTTATCCTTGCTTTTCCCCAAGTTCCAGACAGGTATACAATATGTCCCACGATAAATTATCCTTTTCAGGTAGTCTCTAAGTCATTCATCATTTTTTTGCCTTGCATGTCTTGAACCTGGAGAAAACTATGAATGAAAGCAGGTGATTTTGAGTGTTCTTGCTTGGCCAATTTCAACGGTACGGAGTAGTACTTCCTAGGAGGTGGTTCTCTCTATCAACAATTTGTTGACAAAGTTTGTTTTTGTTGTCATTAAAGATCATGGGAACAAACTTTATTGACATTTTTGATGAGTAGAATCCCCTCATAATTATTTTAATTCAAGGAAATTGCACAAATTCAAGAGAGGTTAGGCTTCTTATGATTACTATCTAAAAAAAACAATGAAAAAAATTAGCCCCTAACAATGTAAGACATAACAAACAGATATGAAAATGAAAACAATTTTTAGACTGAGCAATAGAACTATTTTCAAACTATTTTGATAGACCCTTTCAAAAGTAAAGGAATATCATAAATGTTTCAAATAATGGATCTAACTTTTACATTATTCCTTACAGCAAAATTTCTGTAATTCAACTTTTACAGTAGGATACAAATTAATTATCAGACAAAATAAGAATTGATCTTAATCTCAGTATTTTTTGTGGTGTTGAGATGTATTATAGACCACATGCCATTTTACAATTCTGACTTCATTCATAATAAATCAATAAGGCAGGGAAAGTTTATAGGTGAAAACAAATCTGTAGATGACACAGACTCAAAACACTACAACATAGCAGATCTGGCTCAGAAGTTAATCAAAATGACATTCAATCCAAGTGATTTTCAAGTAATCTTTTTGAGATCCCACAGATCTAGATAGCTTAGAAACTCTTCTGGGCAAAGTGATGGTAACCCTTATAAAGGAAACTTTGATTTGAATGTCGTTTGACTGACTGTTGAAGATCTCAAACTCACTAATGTCTTTCTCTTTCCCTCTATTTTCTCTTTTCCTGCTGCTGCTTTCAAAAAACTTGTTAAAACCTCTTCAGGCATCTTTGTTGGTTTGGACGACAGCGATCACGCCTCCTTTGTCTTTCATCCCTCCAATGATGTAACAGCGCCATCTCTTATGAGTCATGGTTCTTTACCCAGTCCACTCTCTAGTCCTCTAACACCAACTCCGCCTTCTCAGAGAAGGAATCTCATTCTCGGTAGGAGGGTTTTTGCCTGCTAGCATTGTGTTTGCATAAAAACAAGTTTTACTATATCCACATAAAGTTGGACAATATCTGAAAAGTTTTAATGGATTAATCTGTATGATTGTAAGTTGCCTTTATTTGAGTGTCCCAATGTCAATGATTAAAATAATACGGCATATATCCTGTCAGTATTTTCCTGAAGTCAGAACAACAAACTTGAGGAAAATACCAACAAGACAAGGCACAACATGCACAATTGCTGATGTGAAAAATATGATGCAGATTAGAGAAGGTCAGATAAGCACAAATCACACAACTTCCATAGCAATCCATTAGCCCAATTTCAGTCTTGGATATAGTAAGACTTGGTTTTTAGATTTTGGTTTGGTTTTTTGGGGTTGGGAATATGTTTTATTCTATCATTCTTTTCTTTCCTTTAATACAATAAATTTTGAATATTACTTTTAGCAATGGAAACCTTAGAAGAATCAATAACATTTAAGACAATATTTAGGAAAAGAATCTAGTCAATCATTTTCTCAAGTTTGATTTCTTTTTCTAATTCATGATAGCAATGATAATTATTTAGTCAATTAGTTTTGTCTTGACCCACTACCTACTTTTTTTCATTTTTATGTCAAGGGAGAAACTTTCAAAGGGATTTTTTGTGTTGTTTTCTGTATCCTGGGATTGGCATCAATGCTTTTCTCCGTTAGAGGTCTTATTAAAACCTTCTGTAGTAAACTTTATTAGAATGGAACTCTGTAGCAATAAATAATCAATAATCTCCTGGTTGAGGGTACCAACTTAGTATCTTTTCACGATTCTTCTGCCCTTAGATAATACTCTTCTTTACCCCTCTTTATTTTTAGGCCTAGCACATAGTGCACAATCTCATATGCCCCATATACCACATTTACCTCATATGCCTCTTCATATGCATATGAAGAGAACTCCACCATTGGAGAAGACAAGGGCAGCCTCCCTTGACCATATTGGGGTTGCAAGCTCTATCCATTCTGGCCAACCACTAACTGCAACAGATGGTTAGTTCTGTGAATTAAAAATTGGCAAAATTTATTAATATTATTCTATGAAAATTACTGCATGACAAATTTATTATTCACATCTTTTTACTTCATTTTCTCCATTCAGTTTGCATGCCTAAGTAATGTGCAGCTTTTGTATCATTAGCTTTTATAACCATTGCTAAAATTAATCATCATTTTTTGGAAGTCACATGAAGAATGGACATATGAGTACATACGAGCTTGAACAATGGACATTTTCACACTTTGGAGTTATTTCTGTTTAGATACCTAATAAATGATTTCTTTTAATGGTATTGTATTGTGATACATAGGTGATATTTTAGTTACATTTTCATTAGAATACATCATAATAATTGAAAAATATCTGGGAATCTATATATGTATACTGTATAGTATACATATTGTATTTAATGTTCCAAAGATTAGATTTATGAAGTATGTGTTGTCTGGGAAAGATTACATGGGTATATCACCAAAATCAAAGGGGAGTCTGGCTCTGCCATCTCAAACTTGTATGTTTCTTGAGATGGCTCGCCTTCCTTATTGAATATACATATAAAAGTTTCTTTCTCATCTATTATTCTCTTTGCAATAAAATACATTACATGTAGCATTTTAGCTGTTGTTTTGACTTTTCATTTTCGTTGCTTTATTCATGCAATTATTAATGCTTTTTTGTATTCTTGACTTTTCAATGTAGATTGATTATGACATGTCTTGATTTATTTTATCAATAATCAATTTGGATCAAATTTTTATTCCAGTTGTATATCATAAAATTAAGTTCTTCTGTTACATTTTGAAAAAGTCTGTCTGCAGTAATCCATTAAGAATGAAAATATATAAAAAACTGGACAAAGAATTCAAGTAATTCCTACTTCTCTTTGCAATGTTCCAAATTGATTAAGGAGTCAAAGTATTTACTTCATTACTAACATCTTTTCTCCTTTCTTGTGTTTCAGGTTTACCCCGCGCCAGTCACTTTATCAACCTGACCCGTAGCACCTCCACCACAAACTCCTCCGCCTCTCAAGGAGGCCCACCCCACAACCTCCCCACCTCTTTAGGGTCACAATCGAGCATATCAGGAGTAATCGGTAAGATATGCTTACAGTCCTCTGCAGTCATTGAATCAATGATGATAGGTATGCTATGCTTTACGCTTTTTTTACTTTGTGCACTTGAAATATGCGCGGTGCTGCGGTGGAAGGATGTAGTAGGCAGTTTTTGTGATTGGTCTTCTTCTTACGGTTGCACTCTGCTGTCAGTCCCATCTGGAAGAAAGTGGATAGAATTATACCGATATTGTTTCAATGTGAAATCATTGACAAGCTTTGCCAAGTACACAATTTTTGATGTACAAATACCAATGCTGAAATTAAATTTTTACGAGAGGTTTTCGATAGAGTTTACAAAACTAATTATCCTAGCTCATTGAAGGTTTGAGTAAGAGGCTTGTCATGATTTTCACATTCCTGGTTTGAAGATTTAACCCTAATCGTCATGCGATGGTTTATCTAACCTTATTAGCGCATGATGATCAGGGTTAATTAGCACAATCATTGGTTTGGTCTTATTTAAACTTTAATACATATATACTTGTACAGATTTATTTCTTAGGGATTATTAGGTAATTTGACTTACCGTATATTTCCCTGTATTGCCCCAGTGGGGCTATAATTCTCGGATACATTTTGGGTGGGGCAATACAGGGGAGTGGGGTAATACTAGGAAGTGGGGCTATAAGAAAAACTCGAAATGAACAAAAGCTCTTACAAAAAAATTTACTCTTACAAATGAGGAAAAACCACGACTACCAGTAGTAAAATTCACATTTTTGGTCAAAATTGCTACCTTTTTGCCTTTCAATAAAAGTAAAAATGGAATTACTGGTTTAATAATGATCATATCCCCTAAATTTATGCTACTAAATTGAAATATTATGTTCCTTGTATAGGGCCATGGGGCTTTACTAGAGAGTGGGGTTATAATTTTTCTTCAAGTTCAGAGGGTGGGGCAATACAGGGAAGTGGGGTAATACAAGAGAGTGGGGCAATACAGGGAAATATACGGCATGTAGCAAAATGTTCCTTTTTATATCCCCATGGGGCTATAAAAGGGAGTGGGGCTATAATTATTTTTCACGTTCAGGGGGTAGGGCAATACAAAGGAGTGGGGTAATAAAAGAGAGGGGGCAATAAAAGGGAGAATACGGTAACCATTATATTCTTACTTCCAGTCTGGAAACAACTCTTTTTGGAGTTGATCTGAATCAAGTGAAAGAGGATCCCTACCTGAACACTTTCAACGCCATCAAAAACAAAAACGCCGTTCCAAGATCAAACGCCGAAATCGATAAAGTCAGAGAAAGAAAAACTGAAAAGCCCGCTCAAGAGGAGAAAGCGGTCAAGAAACCCGCTGAACCGGCGAAACCCGTCTCTTCAAATAGCAATCAGAACAAAAAGAAAACCGACATTGGATCTATGTTCGCTTCCGCCGCGGGTAAAAAGAAAACCGAACAAAAATCGCCCGTCAAAGAAAAGGAAACCCAATCATCCGACACCAAAACGACCAATGTCAAATCGAACAAACCCGCCGCATCTAAGAAGGGAGCCGGTGCCGGGATTGCGGGATTCTTTTCAAAGGCTCCTTCGCATAAACCGGTCATTTCGGAACCCGCCAAAAAAGAAGAAAGCGCCGAATCCGGCAGTCCCGAAAATAGTCCCGGTAAAGAAAATAAGATTAATCAAGAGATTGAAAAGAAGGAAATGGTCAAGGCCAATAAGGAGGCATCGAAGGCCAAGAAAAGGCCAAATACAAAGAAGCAAAATGAAAGTGGGAAGAAGAGGAGAAGAATTCAGGTGGGAATCTTGAAATGACTGAGGTGCCGCAACGGCTTTGGGAATTAATATAAAATTGTGATTTAATAAACTCCCAAATTTAATTGTAGCTTCAATTAATCTTTCATAACCAAAAGAATTTTTCTACTACCTCTGTCTCATAATAGATTAGGCGAACGATTTGGCATATTACAGTTTCGCGGAAAAATCCACTTCAATGATTTGTAAATCTTTGAAGTAGATTTTTTCCGCGAAACTGTAACACTCACAACGTTGGCCTAATCTGTTTTGAGACAGAGGTAGTATTATTTATTCTTCTATGTGAAAATTGAAAAGAAAGATAACATTTTCAATTAAGTTACTGCATTACTGAAAATTTAAACATTGCTTTCTCAAAATTGTGCAAAAATCTTAATTGCCAAAGTCCGTTGAGACACCCCAAATTAGGGTTGGGAAGTACTTAGTGAGATTATTTCAATTTTGAAGTTAAAATCACAAGATGTGGAGAATGAATTTAAAGAAAATCTAATCCAAGATTTGTGTGCCCAATTTAAAAAAGTACTTCCTCCATCCCAAAATAGATTGTGAATATCCTTTGCTGTGTGGAGTTTCATGGAAAAAATTACTTCAATTATTTCGGTAATTATCAAATTAAATTTCTCCACGAAACTGCACGCAGCACTTGATATTCACAATCTTTTGGGATGAAAGAAGTATTCAAACTGAGCCTGAAAAAAAATTTGAGAGCCATATTCCTAGAATATTAGAAGTATATTTGAGTGGATATTTTTAGTTCAAATTAAATTTCCATAAGAGTAAACCTTTATTGATTAGGATATCAACAGAAATTGAATGGAGGGGTCAATTGAATTAGATTCAGCTAGACCCGTTATCAGTTTGTTTTTCGCAAATTTTATTTTATTTAGGCTCCCTGTGTATTAGTTACATGTGCAACTTCAAAATTGAATCTTTTTATGCTTCTTTTTTCTTGCATTAGAAAGACAAAATGGCTCTAATAAAATCTAGACCAGTCTGTCTTTCAAATTTAGTTTATTTTCTCATATTTCAATGAGAAATGCATGTTGTGACAATAAATTATTTCAAATGGTAACAATTTCAAGGTCACTTCCATTTCCATGTACTGTATATGAGAAAGCCTCAGCAGTTGAGGTTGCGTGAGTGCTAAAGTCTGTTTGTTATGCAACTGAAAGCAACAGGGCACAATTTCAGAGTTTGGTTATAAACTTTGAATTAAAAACATAATTTCAGGATGTCTGGTTCCAGTCTCAAAGGTCTAGCTTATGCAGGGTAATATTTAAAGTTGCATGGATTATTTGGGTATTTGTACTCTGTGAAGAGTTTTCTTAATACTAATGTAATCATTTCTTACACTTTCCAGGTTTTGTCTGATTCCGATTCTAGTGATGATGAGGCAGCCACCCGAGAAGAAGAACAGGAAGAGGAAGAACAACGAATGAGAATGTCTGACCCATCACCTCCGCCTTCCCCACAACAACCTCAGGTAAGCCAGACTTCGATTCACGATTCAAATTACATTTCAGCCACAGTATCAGAAAATCAAAATAACTCTGAAATTTTTAAGCAACCCAGAACTCAAATGAGCAATTATTAATCTTCTCCACCCCTCATTCTAATGAATCTCGTTAAAATGTGACTAAAACAACTTTTAAACTTTCAGAATTGAAAAAATGGCATGGTCCCAACCACTAGAGCTTTATCTTAAATCAACTGATAATCTATAGTTTGGACTCCTGTTGATGCAAGAACATAGTTGAATTTTCAATCTTTTTAAGCATCGAGATCTCAACGCACAAAACTTTGTGGCGCAATTTACATTTGAAGATACGCTTTACTCTAAAATTTAAAAGATACGATTGATGAAGTTCCACTCTCAAAATAGGAGATGATGTAACAAAATATACTTGGCTTTTTCTCCATATGCCTTAATAG
>JAOWAT010087226.1:0-10809 GCA_028571025.1 Longipedia americana
TTGAGTTTTTGCGTTTTTCGTGAGGTTTTTGAAAATTTTGGCCGTGAGTTTTTCGACGATTTTGGGAAAAAAGCCTGATTTTGTAGTCTAGTGCACAATTGAATGAGCATTTTACATTCTAATTAAATGAATCAATCAGTTCACCCTTGAGCGTTTTAATAACAAGGATTATAGCAATTTTTATGTCACTTCCATTTGAAGTTTTAATGACAACTTAGTCAGCAAAAATGCTTCTGTGACAACTATTGTTAATGTTATAGACGGGATAGACCCCTCAAAATATGATTCTGGAATGTGCCCTTGCAACATCATAATTTACTAAATCAGTGAATCATACTTCAATATCTTTTCTCATAAATTCTCAAAATGTTTTGTTTTAACACCCAGTATAGAATATTAATTTATTGATTTTGTGGGGTCTACTTGCAATGAAATTAAATCAAACTGAAAGGGAACATAAGTCTTTATGTATCAGGAAAGTAACGTTTAGAATAATTTATATATCGAGGAAAGACTCTAGCATTATATAAATTACAAAATGCTAGTTTTGTGAAAAATCTTAACTGATGTTCTACCCAAAGCTGAACAACTTTGTAGCCTAATTTAGTGAAAATAAATAATGACAAAACAGAAATTCAGCAAAATTGGTAGGCTGGATTGCTTCATCCTTAACTATAGCAGAGTTTCTTAAAATAAAACTCTGCTATGGTTAATGGCAGACAGGCGTGAAAGTTTTTATTTGCTCATTTTGTGTAAAAAGCACAAAAATGATCGCTAGTAAGCCTTGAAATGTTTATGATCACTTCCTTTTCGAAAAAATTCAAAATTTCAACTTAAAAAATAACACCTGGGTGCACATTTATTTTTAGTTTTTGTTATGAATTAGAGGAAGGATTCAGTTTCACAGAAAATGTTTATCTAACTGTGCAGCAACACTTCCTCTTCTACATGCAAAAAATTAAATTAATGGTGCATCCACCATAATTTAAGAAACAAAAATGCATCAATTTTTGAAGTAAAAATTGAATTCTAACAAGAACACAGCTTACTAGGAGTCATTTAACTACTTTTTACAAGTAATTATCACACAAAATATTTCACGCCCGTCTGCCTTTAACATAGAATCTGTTTCAAAAGAGCACCACCTCCCTAATGAGTTTTAGGCCAATCAGAGAAATATTGTTTTTTGCTTCATTGGAACTGCAGAAAAATAATCAAAATCTCAACAGTATCATATCTGTGCTTAATAAATATCACAAGTTATCCTATCCTTTGTCAAAATTTAGTAAATGTGCTGATATTTAATAAAAGGATTATTGTTTTCAATTATGAGATAAACTTTGAGTAAAGTAGCTAAAAGTTGAAGAAAAGTATTTTTGATTCCTAATATATATTGTGCTGTAATAAGTTTCAAGAAAAACATTACCTCAATGATATTTGTTACCATTGAGGTAAACTATTCCGAGAAACTTATCACAGCATCAGATATTCACTATTTATTTTGGGACAGAGGTAGTACCAAAGAAAAGCAGACTTTTATACAATTAAAAGTGATTAATGACATTTAGAAATACGCTTCTGAGATTCACAAAAACCTTGGAATTTCATTTTGCATGTGCGAGCATGAAATAGGAAACCTTTGGCCGAGGATTATTTCATTGAATTAATTTTTGAAGTTGATTCTCGAACCAGGGGTGCATTTTAGATCTGATTTTTGCTGATTGAGATCCTAGAATTTTGATTTATTAGTGGAATTTTCCCAAAAACTCGCTGTGTCAAAGTAAAATGGCTTAGATTTATTCAGTGGCGCCATCTAGAATTTCCTTTTGATTTTATGACAAATGTAGGCGTTTTCCAAATTATGTGAATAACAAAATATAATTCTATGTCAGAGTTCTACAATTTAGGAAAAAAGATTCAGTAATTGTATATAGATGGTTCGGAAATCGATGCAAAGGATTTTCCTATTTCTCACTCACACGTTAAAGAACAACTTAGCTCTTACCAAATTTTAGCTTTTCGGCTCAAAGTTTCGCTCCATAGGTAATAATAAGGCAACTGACAGTATTAATCTTATTACAAATTTGGTTTTATTCTCTTCAACCCGGAGTAAGTAATTACATAAGTGGCACAATTGATAATGGTAAAGATTATCAACATATGAGCATGGATGAAAAATAAATAAATAAATAAATAGTTCAATAAATAAATAGAGTAATAAATAAATAAAATAAATAACGGAACAGAAATTTAGAGTGAAAATCAACTAGTGTTCATAGAAGGGAAGAAAAATTTTTTAAAGAAATTTCAAAATTAACAGTAAAAGTGTGATAAGCAAAAATAAAAAAGATTAGTTCAGATAATCCCTTTTATTCTAGGCTATCACAATATGGAACAGACATAGGGAATGAAAGAAATGAAGATGGAAAGTATGGAGGAATGGGAATAATGAGGTGAGAAGAATGTTTGTAATAAATGTCACACACAAAATTAAAAGTAGACCGTTTCAAGGGGGTCTCAAATTCAAGCGGGACCCAACTTATCTTATAGATTTTAATCTGTAGATTCCAAAAATGTTCTTACTTCTTTTTATTGAAAGCTTCTAGACCTAGCAACCTGCAATTTGAATTTACTACTATGAGGGCACTTCTTCCGAAATTTCTCAATGAGATATTTTCCCGTAATTTGTTTTCCTTTTTTTATAGCATAAAACACACTAGGGGGATGATAAAATTAGGGATTTTTACAAAAGAAAGAACTACTGGTTGGTAGGCCAGAAGACATTTTTTGGAAAAACTAAGACCTGTTTTGAAATCTACAAATATAAATTTATTTAATAAGTTGGGTCCCACTTTAAAAATGAGCAAAAATATTTTTCATGAAACAATCTATTAATAGAAAAGAAGTTTAACAAAGTAATGTAAGAAGTATAAAACTTTAAAAATTTTTGGATGACATTGGTAAAGTAAAAAACTAAAGCTATATTTTAAATTTAGGAAAACTTTGTATAAAAACTCTAGATAGGAGTTATTAAATAGCAGTAAATAATCAAATAAAATGGTCAAATCAGTGGTACATTTTTTGTATGTGACATTAAATACAAAAGTTCTTCAGAAATTATGTATTAGCTAAACTAGTAAAGAAATGGTGCACTTTAAGTAACTTCCAGGTGACAAAAATCAGTTGAAGAATATGGATTTGGACATCATTAACAATTTGAAAATATGTACAAGTGTAGAAAAGAAACTAATTGATCCTAATTTATACCATGATATCCAATTAATAACTTGAAAATTTGTTTTTGGTAGAAAATTTCATCAAGGGCCTAAGGTTTTTTAACAGTATTTTCTCCGAAGAGATCATTTCTAGTTTACATTTTTGTTTAAAGTTTAAAGGATGTGTAATTACATGATTCTTTAAAAGTATTTGATTTTCTGAAAAAAATACAAGCAATCATTTCTTTTCTACACTTTCCTTTCATGAACTTTTTTGTCACTAACTCAGTAACTGTAGAATATTTCTCCTTAAAATATTAAATTTCAAATTTTGAGATATTGTCATGAAAGGATAATTTACATTATAGAATATAACCAATACCACTTCTTCTTGAAAGACAAAAACAAAATATTTCAAACCAATGAGACATACAGTTACATTATTAACATTACAAAATATCACCAAATTACTGTATAATACAAAAGTCAAAACACTACTACACTACTATCTTTAAGAATTTGAAATATTTTGTTTATGCCATGAAGTTTCCTCCATTGCAATAATTTTACATTTTACTTTGCTTCCTAATAAGGGTTGGCATGTGATCATGAAGTGTGCTTCAGAAGCAAAAATTTTACTTCAGAAGAAAAAAATTTGCCTCCAAAGCAGAAGCATGACATTTCCCAAAATTTTCTCACTCCCATAGATTTTGCTTCCAAAGTTTGCTTCCAAATTTGCTTCCGGATCACATTCTAACCCTAAAGATATGATTAACTTTTGCAATAAAGGAATACAATAAGATAAGGAATATTTCAGCAGTCTTTCAGAAGATTTTGATGTAAAGGGAATATCAGTTTTGATTACTTATACAGTGTTTACATTAAAATAGTTTTATAGTTTGGAAGTATCATCTGAAGGGCTCCCGAAATATTCTGAAAGTTTTGATAATACTAGTAAAATTTGAAATGCTTGCCAAAATTACTAAATTTTAAATTGTAATCTGAATGTCATTCTCTCCATCAAAAATTGGTTCAACAACATTTGCACTATCAATATTTTCCTTAAGAAAGAATTACCCTCTCTAAATTTTATAAAGAAAATGTTGCTAAAAAAATCTCACTGTATTGATACAACAAAATATTGCCAAAGAAGTCCTTCATAGAGAGAATCATAAAAAATTTCATTGTTCAATTGTCTTTCAAAAATGTCATTCAGCCTCTTTTTTGAAAGTCAGTTCAGCCAATTGGAAAAAATCTTCTTTGATTATTGAGTCATGTTAAACATTGGCACTATTTCTTTATTTTACACATTGTAGTAGAGCTGCACACAAAATAATTCCAGTTCACTTAAGTTTACCATGTCAGCTCATACAGACAGAGTTTCTAATGAGGTGAAGCAGTTTCTTTAACTGCTCAAAACATGGCATGCCCTGATCAGACTCTTGAATTTTTCAGTGTTTTATCATATCCTGTAACACAGTCATTTGAGTTCCAGAATCAGTTTCATTTTTAGTTTCAAGTCTTGATTTCTGTCTTCAGAAATGGCACTATATCTATATACACAAACACAGTAGCAACTGTAGCCACTTCTAAATTTTTGGAAAATACAATATTGTATTCAAATATGTCTTTTTTGATCACAGTTTAGCACAAGTGTTTTTGAGTAGTGAGAGAATTCTTTGTAAAAAGTAAGAATCAAACAATAATTGTATTATTGTGAATACACCACACAATGGTTCATAGGAGAGATTTAGACCTTCCTGATAATCACAGGAGGAAACAATTGTTTTTCTTGTTACAAGCAATTATAACTACTTAAAACATCCATTCAGGTACTCGATTGTTCTTTCATTGGATTCAGATTCAAAAGGACACATTTCATCATTTTCTCACTTTATATCAATCAATTCAGTGTCTCTTTTCTTTTCCTTCAATCATGTAACTCAAGCCATAATATGATAAGTTCCTTTACAAAAGTCTCATGGTTCTTTGATATTGATTACACTTGACATTTGGGTCCATCAAATGGCCAATTACAAGCTGTAATGCCACTATCATATCCTAAGACAATTGGACATGGGAACACATGGAGTGTATACTTTTCAACCCATTTATCCCAATAACATTCATAGAATTTATCACAATCAGTTGGATGTCTAAAGAGACCTGGCCTTTCACATACTTCTGGTCCAATTGTATCATTATGCTGCCTGAAACCACCTGGACCATACTTATTCCAATCATTGCCAGCAAATTTGCCAAGAATAGCTGGTCTGTTTTGAACTGGTCTAGTGACAGATGTAATACTGTTTGTTCCCAATTGTTTGCCTCCTCTTCCACCTGTTCCTGATGGTCCATTATTTCCATTGAATCCCCCTGATCCACGTCCACCGCCATTTCCTCTGGGTCCATTGTAACCACCATTTCCTGCTGGTCCTGGTCTGCCATTATAACCTCCATTTCCTGCTGGACCTGGTCTACCATTTGGTCCTGGTCTGCCATTGTAACCTCCGTTTCCTGCTGGACCTGGTCTGCCATTTGGTCCTGGTCTGCCATTATAACCTCCATTTCCTGCTGGCCCTGGTCTTCCATTATATCCACCGTTTCCTCCATTTCCACGGCCTGAGTTTCCTCCAAGTCCTGATGGGCCATTGTATCCACCATTTCCACGACCTGAATTTCCTCCAAGTCCTGAAGGTCCATTATATCCACCATTTCCTCTACCTGAATTACCACCAAGTCCAGATGGTCCATTGTAACCACCATTATTACCTTGACCTCTACCTCCTTGTCCACCATTGCCATTATATCTACCAGCCCCATTGTTGTATGGTCTGCCATTGTTTCCTTTGTTTCCACTATTTCCAAAGACAGTGTTTGGTCCATTTGAAAGGGTAGCTGATGTAAATCCTGATGGAATAACATTAGCAACTTCAATATTTCCTGATTGAGACTTGCCTTGTCTTGGTGGATAAGTAAGTGGGTTTGAGGGAACATTGTAATTGTAACCACCCGATGGAGAAGTTGGTTGAGCCTTTGGTGGTGGTGGTGGTGGTCTTGGGGTTGTATAAGATGGTACATAGGGTGCTACTGTGGTTGAGACAAAGTCATAAACAGCATTAGCAACTGTAGTGAAAACAGATGGTTTTGGTGGTTCTGGTCTGTAAGAAGGTTGTGGAGATGGTCTGTAAGATGGTTGAGGAGATGGTCTGTAGGATGGTTGTGGTGATGGTCTATAAGTTGGAGATGGAGCTGGTCTGTAAGTTGGAGATGGAGCTGGTCTGTAAGTTGGAGATGGAGATGGTCTATAAGTTGGTCTTGGTGTGGTGTAAACAGTTGTTGGGCTGTATGGTGGCCTGGTTGGTGCAGCCTTGCTAGGTTTGAAACCATATTGAATTTCTGGTGTGCTAACCCCTTGATAACTTGGTTGTTGATAATTTGGTCTCCTCGTTGGGGCAGCAGTTGTTGGTCCTTGTGGTTGGAATCCTCCATATTGGACTTCTGGTGCCTTGAATGAAATGCCACTTGGTCTGCTTGGTCTCTCTGGAAGGGTAAGGGGATTAGATGGGACTGGATAATTGTAACCTGAATCAGATTCTGGTTGTTGGTAAGAAGGTGTTGGTGAAGGCCTATAAGATGGTGGTGGGGTTGGTCTGTATGAAGGTGAGGGTGATGGTCTGTAAGTTGGGGATGGGGAGGGTCTATATGTTGGTGATGGGCTTGGTCTATATGTAGGGGAGGGTGAAGGACTATAAGCGGGTGCAGGTGCTGGTGTATAAGAGGGTGTTGGGGATGGTCTATAAGTTGGAGAAGGTGTAACTGGTGCATATGTGGAAGAAACTGGTTTCCTTTCTGGCAAAGTAAGAGGATTTTCTGGAACAACATAGTTGTATCCACCTCCAGCTGTAGTTGGTGCAGCATAAGAAGGTTGATATGTGGGTCTGTATGAAGGTGTTGTTGGGCTATAAGCTGGTGCTTTTGTAGTTGATGGTCTATAGGGTGCTTGTGTGGTTGAGACATATCCTGGTGTTGGTGCAGGTGTTGTTGGTGCATAGGTGGAAGAAATTCCATAAGCAGGTTGTGGAGCAGCAGATGAGGGTGCATAAGTAGAAGACACAGGAGATTGACCACCTGGAATCAAGCCAATTTCTCCTGGATTGTTGATAGAAATACCTGGAACTCTTGAGGGCAAGTTCAATGGATTTTGTGGAACTGGATAATCATAACCAGTAGAAGTGGATGGGGAAGCATAGGTTGGTGCCGGTGTTGTGGGTCTGTAAGATGTAGTTGGTGGAGCATATGTAGTTGTGGAGTATGATGGAAGTCCAGAATTGTAATTGTTTCCACCAAACTGTTGTCTACCTCCTCTACCTTGATCACCATTATTGTTGTAGGCCACTTCAATTCCATTGCTGTTGACTTCTCCTCGACCTCTGATAGTCAAAGTGGGTGAATTGCAATCTCTACAGTTGTCACTTGTAAGTTCTCCATAAATGTTTCCATTTGGTGCACCTGTGGCATATGATGGTGTTGGTGTATAAGAAGGTGTGGTTGGTCTTGGTCTATAAGCTGTGGTTGTGGGTCTTGGTCTGTAAGCTGTTGTGGTTGGTCTTGGCCTGTAGGTTGAGGTGACTGGTCTGTAGGTAGTTGTGATTGGACGTCTTGCTGGGCTCAATGAATCATAAGCTGCATTGTCTAAAGGTCTTCTTTGCACTGGTTGAATCACATTCGGTCTTGGTCTTCTGTTTCCTCCAAATGCCTTTTGTTGTCTTTGGACTCCTGGTCTTCTAACACCGCCGCATGATGGAACCAACCATGGCCAATTACAGATCAAATTGTCTTCATCAAATCCAAGACCAAATGGACATCTGAATTCATAATGAGTGAATGAGCCATCTCCCTTGTAGTCCTTGCAAGCAAAGAACCATCTGCAATTTTCTGGATCAACAAAGTAGCCTTCTTGAGTGCAAACATATTGGTTTCTTGGAACTGGTTGAATTTCAGAGGAACCATCACATGGTTCAGCTTGAGCAGGCCAGACACAAACCTCCCATCTTTCATCAAAGATCAAACCAGTTGGGCAACCATATTCAAAGATTGTGTAATCATCCTCATATTGGTTGAATTTGACACAACGGTAAAATCTGAAAAGAAGAATGAATGAACATTATATTTAATTGTTTCAAAAATAACTAGTGAATAAGCTATACACTGTACTTGTAACTGCAACAATATTGTCCAGAACATTAAATGTTAATTTAATTTTTCTAGGAATATTATTGTTTCACTCTTGTGTTTCTTGTGTTTTCTGGTAACAAACATTGAAATGAATAAGCACATCATTTATTATTCATTAGTATCCCTCCCTTCACTTCATCTAAAATACATTTCATTTCAATTATTCCATTTTCTATTCTCACCTTGAACAATCTTCTGGGTATCTGTAGTAGCCTTGTCTTGTACACGTCAATGTGGTTTGTGAGCTTTCTCTAATACCAGTGATTCTTCCTTCTCTGTCAACAACTCTAACAATTCTGTATGGTGAAACATTGACTCCTGATGGGATGACAGTTTGGGCCTGAGCAACCAAATCATGTTCGAGACTTTGAACCACCAATTGACGAGGTTTACGGTCAAGGTCAGTAAATGTGGTAAAGACCGATTTCAAAAGTGGAGCTTCTCCAGTTTCACAAACATTATCCAAGTCATCAGCATCAATACTGAATAAAGCAATACCAGCTAAATCACGGAGAATAGCATACTTGGCCTGAAAAAAGAGAGAAAAGAGAGTATTTATTTGTGTCAAAACAAAAATAAGAGAGTTATAAAATCTGTGATCAAGTTGTTATCATATGAAAAACTTTGCTAAGAAGACAGCATTTCTTATCACTAAAGTTCAAACTAATTGCATAAAATTGAAGTTTGTTCTTACCTTGATCTTTAAACTAGTGTCATCATCAAAAGAAATCCAATTCTTTCCACTGAATGCATAAGGTCCAGTTAAATCTTCTTCTCTTTCCATGGTCCAGTTTCCTTTAGATAATTGTTTGCACACCTGAAAAGTAATCCAAGACATCTTAGACCAAATTGTTGAATAAAAAAATAAATTGTATGGAAGTTAATGTTTGGACAATGGACAATCCATCAATTTTCATCAAATCATAAATATGACCTGATTTTTTCAAGATATGCTCATTTGAAAAAATCAACTGGTTTTTATACCAATCAATATTCTTCCTAATTGTCTAAATGGAGTGAGTGTCCATAAGTACATATGGCCAAAAGTACTCAAACTTATTTGATGAAACTGTAAAACTGATCCCTAATTAAAATGAACTTGGATTAAAAATAGGAAAATCCCTTCCTTACCTGTTGGTAGGTGATGGCTTCTGGCAAACCTAAGGTAGCAGCAGCTGGAAGATTCTTTTCTGGGTCATTGAGGGTGAATGAAGTACCAAAAGCAGATCCGGACAAAACAATCTTATGCTCATCAGCACCCAAGCTAGCAACAATATCAATCAATGAATCCTGGAAAATCAAAAGTAACATGTATTAATATACAGTGAAATTTGTCTAAAGAGATCAATTTCTGTGTAAAGCAATTTTGACACTTAAATTAAAATTACTAGGCAACAATTTAAAATCTTAAAGTATTAGATACCCAAAAGTGTTGCATAAGAGTTTCAGAACAAAAAACATTAATAAAAAATTTCATTTCAGAACCCAAAATCTAATTGTAAACAAACAAAAATACAATAACATAGGTCAGATTTTTTTCTCCATTTTCTTGGGTTGACTCACTGAAACTGTCATAAAACTGATTTGAATAAAAATATTGACCTGAAATTTTGTATGGTGACTCTTTAATATTGTATCAAGTTGCTACTGATCAAAACATTTTATTCGTGAAATTAGAAGGGGATAATTGCTAGGACTAGACTGAATGCACTGTAGGTGAAAACTGTTTTGGTCATTACACAAATGCACAATATTGGACCAATATGTTATGAGAGTATTATCAATCATCTTCCATTTCATGAACCATTTTTGTTAATAGGGGGCGGACTTAAAAAATAAAATTGCCTAAAACCAACCAGGGACCATTGTAAATAAAAGATTTTGCCCTAAAATGATTGCTAATTAAACATTTTTTTCAATTTTATCAACTTTTCAGGTCGCTCTGGGCCCACAAAGTTTACTTTAATGGAGGTGCAATATGAGTGTGCAGTGTGACAGTATGAGGTACAAATATTAAAACTTTTAAAATGGTCCCCTCTTCTCCTAAATTCATTTTCAACTTTCACTATATAAGTTAGTCCGGAGCCTATTCTCAATGACTTCTCACAACTATGGATTAGTCCAATGCACTTGAATAAGAAACGAAGGATAGGAATAATAAATTTAAGACACCCTCTCAAAAAGCAAGGATTCTTTTGCTCTCATAAATTGCATCATTTACTTAGGTCATTGCAAAGTTTGATGAGGAGCAAATATCCCTGTTTCAACATTCAACACTCATTTCAGGAAAAAGCTAATTCCCTTGGGATGTCTTTCAAATAAATGTTTGAGATGTATTTCAAATAAATGTTTGCAT
>JAOWAT010087337.1:0-10809 GCA_028571025.1 Longipedia americana
CCAACTCCACCTCTGGAGCTTGATTGTTGGCCTCCAGCTCCGCCTCTAGATGTCTCCTACGAGCACGGAGATGAAAATGGAGATGAGCCCGCATGGCGGCATTGGGGAGATAGCGATGACATTGATGGCAGTATAGCCATCCAGTGATGATCGTCTTGTGAGTGATTATCTTTAGGAACTGGTTGATTTGATTATACCAATAGAAAAAAGGTTCCCAATAGAACATGAAGTAACGTATTCAGAGTTACTGAGCGATTTGGATGAGCTTTTGGGGTTGAAAAAAAAAATGAAGATGATGAATATGAAGAAGATGAAGATGATATGTGAACTTTTAAATTGATTAAATGAATTTTTGAATTGATTAGATTAATTTTTTTATCGAATATATTTTGACTGTCCTTCATGCATATGGAGAAACTGTCGGAAAGTTTGATTTTTAGAAAAGGTAGAACTGACTGCCCGGCATAATTCTAGCAGCAGTAAAAATAGTTTAAAAAGTAGATCAAATGATATATCAGGAGTTGTTCAATATTCCTAAATTTCATATTAATCCTCGTTGAGACTGGGATCCTGAATGTTTGGTTCAGAGGAGGACTTGTTTAGTGTTTTGCAGTGGTTGATAGTCGAACTGGTCATGAAGCTGGAGATGGTTTTGACATCCTGCTGTAGTTTCTTGACAAGTTGTTTGCGATTGATTTAGTGAGAAAAATTGGAAAATTGAAGGCTGGGCTTATCGAGGTCACATTTAGAGTATTCTCTGAGTTTTTTCCGGTAGTTCTCATCAAATTAGGACAGTCTTGACTATACGACCAGAATATGCGCTCGGAGTTATATGCAGGTTTGCTAGAGTCTTTAATTGGTTTCGTTGATTTTTTCGTTCATATTGAGTAGATCTTAGTTTTTTTCGACCGCTTAGCTTAGGGTTTGTTCCAGGATTTCGGTATTGAGTTTCTATTTTTTTAGGAGTCTGATGAGTTCGGTGTTGGGCATCTTGCATTTATTAGCTGGAGATTTAAGTTTTGTCTAGTCCTATTTCACTCTTCGCTAGATTTCTTATGGAACTGGAGCTGGAATGAGATTATCCAGTTTTTAATAGAGAGACGTGTCGACGTTTTTTTAGAACTATCGGAGAGATTTGATTACGGTTTCGTAGTTTTGGCGGGATTTGATAGCGTATTACAAGATTTAGAATTTACGGGAGGCTTACTGTAAGGACTAGAGCTGGATTTTATGAGTTTGGAGTTATTGGGCGAGCTAAAGGAACAGTTTATGATGCAGGGGCTCTGAGAATTAATTTTTGAATTCGAGAAGTTTCTACTTCAGGGTTAGCTATTCGATTTACTCATACTTTCGGAGTCGATTAACAACGGTGGTGAACGAATCTTCTTTGTCATGGAGGTACTTCCTGAGATCGTTGATCCGATTTTAAAACTACTGCACTCTTTCGCTGTAGAACGACTTGTCCTGGATTCTGATTTAGGCTTACAGGAGCCTGAGAGCGTTGAGATTTTTGTTTTCCTCGTAATATTGATGCAGTTGTTGGTGGAGGTGCCCATTTTATTTGAGGATGGCGGTGATGGTTTAATTGTTGGGACCTTGCTAGTTGATGGTTTTTATGGCTTACTTGTTGAGACGGAGTGATTATTCGAGATCTTTGATGTATTATTAGGCTTTTGATTTTTAGTGGGTCAGGTACTATATTTTTTTCAGTTGGGATTAGTTGGCCGAGAAGACGTCTTCGGAGTTGTTGATGAAACTGTTTTTCATTGAGGGAGCAGGGGTACTTCGAGGGACTCTTTGCTTACTCGATTTTCGGAAAATATAATTATTTTGGTTGCCCTATTATAACTCAGCAAAAAATCGGAGATCCAAATATTTTACGACTCTCGAAGATATATTTCATGTTTTTTGCCCAGCTTGCGAGTCAATTACAGAGGGAGGATAGCTTTTCCGGAAACGCTACGAATACACATATTTTCACACTTGAAAATTTTAAAAATTAATTTAAAAAACCCGACTGATTCACGTATATTGACGGAGAGATATTGATAATTATTGATAACAGACACAACAAACATAGTTGATTGTTAGTTATCAGGGTCAGTCGACGGGGGGAATGGAACCTAATCATTTAGCATCTTAGCGATCAAGATCTTATCTTTTGTGGAGTACGGCTTCTCGCATTCTATTGGTGTCTTTGGATCCAGGGTGTTAGCCCTGTTTGAGAGGAACATTGGCGAGGACTTTTCTCCAGCCGGCGGTTTAGTTGAGAGATCGGATGTTGTTTTTTTGTTGTTATTCCTTTTTGAGGTTATCCTATTTCCTTTGATCCTTTTCTTGCTATTTTTTGGCCAGGAACTACTCGAGCTGTTTTCTGCCCTGCTATCTTCGTTGTTATTTCTATTCGTATTCGCGATTCTGCGGATAGGGTAAATGGAGAAAGTACTGCTTTTTATCGTAGCTGCTGGTTGATGCGTTATTCTTCCTATCGGACGACTTTGAGGTTTTGATCTTATTCCAGCGTGTCAGTGTAGGATGGAGAGTTGTAAGTGATTGGATTGTCGTTTTAGTCTATGGGATAATTGAAGGAAAGTACTTGTGTTGGAGAAGTTGAAAACATCCTGGTTGTTATTAGTGTCCGTGGTTTATTCGGGTTGCTAGGCTGTGGTCGGTGGGACTGTTATGGTTTATCCCTGGGGTTAGGTGAAAAATTAATCGTCCATTTGGATTATTTATGTGTATTTATTTAATTATGCTTTCTTTGGCAGGATTTCTAAAAAATAATTGCAAAGATTGGATTAACTTCATTATATTTAAGTTTCTGACGGATTAGTCACAGAAATGTTCATGAATCTTTTCAACGCAGTGAATATTTATTGATAGAAATTATTAATCGCAAGAGATGGGCTTTCCCGGGGACCGAATAGTGTCGGTAATGATCACAAAACTGGCGATGTATACATTTTTTAAACGATGGACAAAGATTTAGCAGCCATATATACTATCAACGATGATATGAATGACTAGCATCATACCACGGAGTATATTAGATGACACTAAGTGTGAGATCAATAGTTTTGACCCTATGGGGGTTGCTTAGCGTTTTTATTACTTTGCATTTCAGCCTTGATAGCGAGCAGGATGGCTTCGAGATTGGTGGTATTTTTCCATTTGTTGAGAAGATCTAGTTTTTAGACTTTACCGCTTCCTTGATTCACGCATGGAATGTTGATTTTGTTTACGAATTTGAGCTATGGTGGTTTTTAGGGATAGTCTGGTCCACAGGTTATTTTTAAACTGTAGATTCTGCCGTCGAAGACCGTCTGGGATAAACAAGATGTGTACGTTGAAGGGGCCGAGGATGGTACCATTCCACCAGGTCATGGTCATGTCGTCGGCTAGGATAGATTGAAGTGGATACCTGCATTGAGACCATAGCTGACGGTGCCGTCGCCGATACCTTTTTCTCCTTTTTCGAGCTCTTCAAGAAGGCGGAATTTTCTGACAATCACTAAGTTTAGGAAATGTTGGTACTTGGTGCTTGACTATTGGATTGATTTAATGAATTAAAAAATATATGACGAGGACGGGATTTGAATCCAGAATTTGGAAAAAAATCCAACAAAAATAATAATGCTTAGAAGTATGTAGTTTGGTCTATGGCTTACCGAATCGCTAAATAAATATCTGATAAAAAAGTTTGAGACAGGTGAATAGACATGTTATTTTTTGTGACAGAATCATCAGTTTTTTTCGGAAATTGAATACTCTCATATGATACCAGTGAAGAACCTGAGTGTGTTTCTTCCGGCGTAGAAGAGTCCAGGTATGAACCCGTCTTCAAAGATTCTTTTTTCTTTATTTCTGAGTGTACCATCGTCGAGTTTGACAACACGATAGAGATGCTAGTGTTTTTCAGTGTTATTGACTTACTGATACGTTCTGCCCATGCATATGATACCGATGATTTCTAAGCAGTAGAAGAACTGTTGCACGAGGAGGAGGGTGTTGAAAACGGAGAGGAATATGGCGAAGAAATCAAGGACATCGACGGCTTGGACTACAAATATGATGGGTATGAGGATGGTTGGAATGTTTTATTTCATGTCAGTGACGGCATATACCATGTGATCCTCATACATAACGGAGAAGATGTGACACAAGATGTAGAACCAGAAAAATTAGGTAATCGCCCAAATGTTTTAGTTTGATTAGTTGACGCAGATCCAGTCATGGTAGTGAAACCTTTTCACGCAGCAGCCGCAAGAGTTGCAGTGGTTGAACTATGGAGTTTTGAAGTGCAGACATTTGGGACAGATTTATTAGAGGTATGGGTAGTCTGGTGCTCTCAGGAGTGACATAATCTTTGTTCGCGATCTATATTTCACTTTACCAATTTTATTGGCAATGGCCATGAGCAGATATAGCCCAATGAGGACAATAAAACACACAAAATAGAAGACTCTGTAGGAAATGGTAACGTAGGACTTGAGGGTGCAGACAAAGAGAGACAGGAAGCATAGTGCAACTTTCAAAAATGGGAGGGTAGAACTTTGGAAACTTCCAGTTTGGGATTTGGCTGCTTTTATTCTACGGATTATGGCTTTAGAGTCTGTGAGATTCTCGAGTTTGTTGGGGTTACAGCGTTCTGGCGAGAGTTGGGTGAGACACTAGGCAGCTTAGTATGCGTAACTTTAGACAGCAACATCTAAAGGAGTTCTTTCAGAAGTGTCCTGAACGATAAAGTAGTGATATCCGAGAGTATTGAGGATTTAAAGTTACCAGACTCTGTTATAGGCAGCTGCAACATGGGCAGTCCATTAGTCGTAATGTTTGTATTATAGGAGGAGTAGGAAACATCGGCGATAGCCATTTTTGGCCGCAGTCATAATTGGACTAAAGTAATTTTTATCGCGAACATTGGGGTTGGAGTTTTAAAGACACCAGTGGGCCGATCGAACATCGTCTGCTTATACAGCGTAGTGGAGTGGTGTTTTTCCGAAGGAGTCAGGTTTTAGTTATACTTTTCTGTCTTTCATGATGAGCTATAGGGGTAAGAACTTATCTGTTAGAAAATGGATGAGGGGTTTGCCGGGTTGTATTTATTAATCAAGTTAATAGTGACTCAGGACTGCAAGTATGGGGAGGGGGTTTTTGCTTTACACAAGTTATTTGATGGGGTCGATTACTTCCTACTGGGCTTCGAGTTAAGAAGGCTGGGACTGCGTGTTGGGAAATGACTGGTTTTATTGGACCATCACTTTGGGTTTTCCAGGTGGAGAAGGTCGGTTATCAGTGGAGGGTTCGATGACGTCTGAGATGAGGTCTGTTTATTAAATTCGCGACATTGTGAAAGTATTGTTGCGAAAGGTACGAGTTACTTTTAGGTGTAATTTATAAACTCAAATTGGGAGAAGCCACAGAAATAATAGGATAATAACATTATCTCCGAATCCAGAATTGTAGGGAGTTTTTCAAAAAAGAAGGCGGTTTATGATTTTTTCTCATTACGCTCATGAACTTGAGACTCGACAGAGAGGTGGTGTGCAGGGAACTTACACTTTCAAAGGAAAGGGAGAAAGAGTTCGTAGAAACTGAATTGATAAAAATTAATTTTTAGGAATATTAATAGATATTAATTAGTTAATATTTTTCACCACCCAAAAATGGTAAGAGAATAATCTAACATAGCCGAAAGCAGTGGAGAAGAAGTCAAAGACCGCAATTGCAAAAGCAGCTACCCAGAAAAAGGGTGCCAAGAAGGTACACACTATAACTCATTTTAGAAATGGACCAAGGGCAAAGTCAAATAAAAAGCCAATCATGCAGTTTTTATTGACCAGGCAACTTATGATCGTATGTTGAAAGCGATTCCTACTCTTGGGAAGTTTATTTCGGTAGCTTCAGTTATTGAGAAGTTTAAGGTCAGTGGATCGATCGCTAGGATGATGTTGAAGATCTGTATCAGGAATGGTAGCTTAAAACAAGTTACTAAGCATGGAAAGCAATTCATTTGTGCTCCTACTATCGCCATTGCAGAAAAAACCGTTGACGCCGCCGACAAGGGTAAGAAAGACAAGGCAAAGAAAAAAGAGAAGGGTGACAAATGATTTTCTAATCAATTACATCTATCATTTCACGATCGGACTTCTACCAAAAATATTAATATTACTAAAAAGTCGGAGCAAATATTGTGGAATAAAGCTGTAAGCTATGATAAAATCATTCATTTAGGAGCTATTCTTTTTCCAGCCTCGACGATCATTTCCTATGTT
This sequence comes from Longipedia americana, assembly GCA_028571025.1. NCBI lineage: Eukaryota > Metazoa > Arthropoda > Copepoda > Polyarthra > Longipediidae > Longipedia > Longipedia americana. Next base: position 6,276 of record JAOWAT010087337.1, read on the forward strand.
TTGCAGAACGCGAATCTAACGTACTGCTCTCCAAGTTTCTGGTCTTCCTTGGAGTAAAATGGGGAGCATGGTATAGCAACAACGCCATCCTAATAGGCGAGCTGTATGCAAAACGCGTAGTCTTTAGTTCTTGGGTTTCCTTCTTAATCTTTCAGGTATTTTTAGTCGATTTTACATCGCGAGATATCTGCCATGATGAAGTAACCACCTTTGGGTATCCACAAATCGAAATCAAACTTAGATGCGATGAGGATGTCGAGGAGGATATTACGGTTTTTTGTCAGAGTTGTGGCGTAGTCGTGCATGTATGTTGATTATTCGCGGTTTATTTAGTCCAAGCTTCGCCGGAGAGCATTTTAAAGGACATTATAAGGACAGAAGACTGTGTATTGATGGACTGAACGGACTGCCTTGATGAGGTTAGCAGGACCGATTACCCAGCCACTTCGGACTCCGGTAGCCGCGAATATTTTTCCTGCAGAATAAATGCTAAGAGTCCTATCAAGCATTTCTTCCTGGAAAGCCATTTTGGGTAGAGGTTTATCGAGCATATCATCAAAGGTCATGCCTTAGTAGACATTATCCTCGATAACAACGACTTGTGGGTATTTTCGGAGTATTTTTGCGAGTTTTGCTAGTTCCTCTTAGGTAAAGACCTTTCCGGTGGGATTATGAGGAGTGTTAAGAATAAAAAGCTTGGTTTTTTCATTGAGAGTTTTTTCGACAAGATCATAGTCTATGAGCCAGTCATCTTCAGACCCGACAAAGTATCCATTTTTGCATCTTTATTTGAGTTGTTGTTTGGATTGCTGAGTTTGTTAAGGACGGATACCTGTTGTTTGGGTTTTATGGGGATGCCGATCACTTTTCCCCCTGCCATTTGTACTTGTGGTCGGTAGCAATCGTAAGAAGGATCGAATTGGAGAACTTAATCACCTGGGTTGACAAGACCCATGATTGAACAGTAGAGGCCTTATACACCCCCGTTAACAGTGCAGATTTGTGTTTCGATGTCCAGATTCTTGAATCTCTTGGCATGGAATTTGGCAATAGACTCGACATAATTGATGGATCCGAATGCTCTGACGTATTGGTGATTGGCTAGGCGTAACTGATATTATACCGGAATCCAGAGATTAACGGAGAAATTTATGATAGAACTCGGGAGGCGACCATGACGGGAATCCTTGACCCTAGAATTATGAGAAAATGAGTGTACAAGATTGACAGAGTTGGTTTTTACAGCAAGAGGGGTCATAACAGACCAGACTGTGGGTTTATCAAATCCTGTTAGTCTGGATGCATTGGTTGCTGGCTTCATGGATTTTTTTGTTGGTGGATCAGAATTGTTAAAAAAAAGATTTCAGATTGCAACAGTCGTAAGATTAAGGATTAAAATTGGCATAATTAATAGTTCAGCTATGAAATTGCAGAATTTGATTGATTTCACTTGTATTGAGTTTTACTGAAAGCATTTCCGTATGTTCTTGGCAGAAGTGGAGGTGCAGTATCTTATTCAGCATAGAGAGTTCCTGCCAACGGTCCGTTTCTTTAGGTGTAGAGTTTTCTGGTTCTGCGGTCGATTTATGTGGATGTCCTGAGTCTGGGAACCATATCATTTAGATCTTTCATGCTAGAGCCAACTTTATCGAAGATTTTCTGGAGAGCGGTGACTTGAGCATTTTACTTGGCAATGTAAAAAGGACTGAGATTGAGCCATAGAATGGTGCTTACTCCGAGGAAAGCGGCACCAACTTGGATAAAATTTAGAAGGTACCTGTATTTCCATGCAGAGGAGATTTACGGTAGAAATTTTTGAAAGCAGTGTTTTTGAGAACAGTTTGATAGAGGACAGCGGTGCCGAGAGGCACGACCCATTGTGTTATGGAGTGAAGACGGGAGACAGAGAGATATGGTGAGATTTATTGAGACGTAAGAACTTGTTATCGGTATGCTCGACCGATGACGAGAGATCGTTCTTATTCTGTCCAGAATTCCCATTGTTTAAGTTCGTATTCCTACGGCGAGTCATACCCGGATTTATAGGTTGATAATCTCGGCATGATTATGGTTTGTTTTTGTTTTTATCACTAATCAATCACAAAAAGGTTAAAAGGATTATTCGTGCCTGAGTTTATTAATTTGTTTTTAGTGTTGGGAATCATAATATTTGAAGAAATTGCGGAGTATAGATCACTATATCATGCCAGGAAGAACAGAGACAGGTTTTCATTTCACCAGGTATAGAGATCAATGTTGATATTATTCGAGTCTTAATCTGAAAATTAAATAATTTTCTACTTTTTTTTTGTTTTTTGCCCTATTGCTTCATCTATTTTCCAAAATCAGAGAAGTCAGTCAGGTTCTTCTCATCAACGGATAACCAAGCTACTTTCTGATCGTTTCCCGATGAGAAGCCTCCGAATTAGTCTTCTGGTGCTTTAGATTGCTGTTTTTGAGTATTAGTCGTCGTTGACAGTGATATTTGATTTTGAATGTTTGGAGGACTGAATTGCTGATAAATTGACTGTGAGTTGGGCTGGTTCATCGTCAAAATTGGTCCCGTTTGCATGTTATTCACTACCATGGGGGCAGTGGTTCCATACATAGGATTAATTAGTGGTTGTTGGTACTGTTTATTATACATCATTGAGTTTGGCTGCATGTACTGTGCTATTCCGAATTGGCCATACTGTTGCCCGGGATGGTGGATTTGTTGTTGGTTGATTGGTGGTTGAAACTGAGCGTTCATTGGCATATGGGGATTAACTCCTACTTGGGGATTCATGGGTATTTGAGGATTGCTAGTTGAGGTTTGAGGGTTGGCTGTTGAAATTTGTGGATTTACATGGCTGGTAGCAGAAACTTGTGGGATGGTTTGATTTGCTGTTTGGCTGACATTACTGCTGGATGCGGTGGTATTAGACATATTGGATATGTTGTTGGCATTTGTGGTTTAGAATCCTACGAGTTCTCCAGGATTTTCATTTTGTTTGGAGTTGTTCTGAGTGTTGTTATTGGACAGGGGTTGGAAAAATTAGTCGTCATCAAAGATATTTTTGGTGGGTTATTTCTTTGGAGTGGGTTTTTTGGGTGGATCAGGTTTGGTTAGCGTGGGTTTGTTACCGGGTTTGTTGAGTTTCGGAGCGAGATGCTGGAACGGTTTCTTTTCTTCACGTTTGGGCTATTATTACTTGTCAGTGGTCTATTTTATGAGAGTCTTTTCTCCCTTGGAAAATGATGGTTTGCTGTCTTTGTATTTTCCAAGCGTAGATTGGTTTGAACTGTAGTCACCGTATACACCAAGTCCGCCCCAGCCTTACTATGGCTTTGGACTGTTGGAAGAACCCCAATTCTAGGAGTTATAACTTGAAAATTTGCTCCCGTACTAATTACCCCAGCCACTGCTGGAGCTGCCTCCACTGCCAAGATTGCTGCTTGAAAAGCTACCGTAGCTACTTCCGCCGATGATGTTTGCCATTCTTTATCGAATATTTTTGGCCTTGACCCTTTCCTCCTATAAAAGCTATTAGTTGGTGAGAAGATCAACGATTTATGCGTGTTTTTTGCGAACTATGTTTAGTACAATAATTACTCGATTCCCCACGATCAACGCCGTCAGAGTATTGCGTAAAGTTGTCGAAGACTCGAAATTGATAGACTTCATGCTTATAGGTGCCTACTATGCTGGGTGGTCCATTTTTGAGCAGAAATTACACAAGATTGAGTGTTTTGAGTATTTTTCTCCAGCTTTTAGAGGTTTTGAGTTTTTCCCAAATGAAACGATCTATTTGTTGCCATTTTTAGCTAGGATATGAGTGTGTATTTTACTAATTGTAAGCGGCATTGGCAATTTCGTGGAGCTACTTTGTGGATGCTGGTTCATTTTAATCTGAGGTTACCTTAATGAGGGATTATTAGAGGTCGTCCTGTTTGATTTTGGCTTTGCTGGGTTAATGGAATGGAGGTACAGGAATTTGGCAGCGTCTTTGAATTTTTCCACCATGTTTGGTGATAAATCCCGATATGATATGATATGATGATAGATGGAAACTAAATTTGATTTTTTGGAACTTTTGATCGGTTCCAGAAATAATCAATTAAAATCAATCAATCGAATTAAAAGAACTTTTCCATCATTTTTCATTCAATAAATAACACAGTCTTTATCTTTATCCCTTCTATTCGCTTTACCCTTACCTTTGTCTTTCTATAATTCCTTCTGTTTCTTTTTTAATGTTTTTTTCCTTTCCAACTATTCGCAATCTCGATTGATTTTGTCCATAATTTCTGTGTTTTCATACACAACTAAATTAGTAGGTTTAGCTCCACTATTATTTTCACCGAGTGAAAACTAGTTGACTGAAACATCTCTTTCTGAGAAAGAAGCTGAAAAATCGTTTTCATTGTGATTATAACTTTCATTGAGTTGTATGATTCGAGTCATTGACTAGTCATCGAGTTCTTTTAACACGTTCAGTTTGAAACAAAGAGGGCAATTGCTGATATAATTGAGGATATTTTAAGATATTTC
>JAOWAT010087448.1:0-10805 GCA_028571025.1 Longipedia americana
CCAAAAAAATTTGGAAAATAAAAACGTTTTTGTGACATTTTATAGTGAATATTTACCAAAAAACATACTATATATTCAAAAAACGTTGGAAAATTAGGGAAAAAATGATATGATCTTTGAGTTTTGCCAAGCTAATGAATGGAGCGGTGTTATAATTTCAGCCTATATTTTAAAAATATGCTGAATACAGTATTATCAACTCTTAATTAAATAATTTATGTTAATATCTACCATACTATAAAGTCAGAAATAACAAATTAGGAGTCGAGATTAATGAACTCTTACAGTTAAAATGACTAGTTTTCGGTATTTGAGGCAGAACATCTCGCGATCAAGTACAAGACTCTTTTAGACTCACTAGCAGTGTAGATACACAAAAGTTAAAGAGACACAAATAAATCACCTTAGACACCTGTATCTGCTGAATAAGTTTCATAGCTTCGTGAATTATATGAGAATAAACTCAGTCTCCTTACAGAAGTTACCACAAAGGCAAGTATGAATTATTGATAAACATTCAGTCTAATTGTCAAAGGGCTACACAAAAAAGTAATCAGAACTCAAACAAATATCCCACGAATTGGATGCAGCAATTCAGTAAAATAAGAATAAAACATAAGCATTTAATGAGTAGATATCTTTTCTGAATGTAATTGAGTTCTTTACTGTTAGTAAAAGATAAGGTAGAATAATGAGCACAGTGACAAGATGTCTGCGTAGTTGCAATATCTGCAGGACAAAATCGGAATGCTTGACACTTAATATTAGAAGGAGAAAAAGTTGATTGAAAGCTAGTACAGATAGAAAGAGGATACTCACGGAAAAAGCCAGGAAGAAACCATCCTCGAACTAAGATAGAGCAACCAAGGACTGGGCAAACTACTAACACTTAACAAAAGTAAAATATTTCCCCTTATTTTATCTTAGAGGAACAATCTGAACAAGAGTAAACCATAAAAGATCTTCGCAATAAAATTGAAACTCTGACCAATAAACTGAGCAATTTGTAAGGAAAATACGAATGGTAAGTCTAGAAAAAAGAACAACTTAGTGAGTCGCTAGTTTAGAAAATGGAACTTATTGAGCAGCTTGAAGCAGAAATATAATAATTGAGAGGGGTGCTGAGAAATCCGTTCGAGAGGTTGGAACCTGATATCTAGTAGGTCTAGTATGTCTAAGATCCCAATTGTAAGCCATCGGGACTGTAGAGAAAAAAATCTAAATAACATTAGCATGCTAAACGTATGCTAAGTTAAGATGCTCATTAATACGGGAAGGATAATGTGGAATTCGGAGATATTTCCGGAAGTTTTATATACAAACTTTCATAAATGGGCGTTAATTTATAAAGTACATCGAGTGATCCCAAAAATCAAAAGGAAGATGAATATCTGGAAGTACCACCCCAGAGATTTTCCTTCTAGAAACCCAAAAGTTCATCTGGCGATAGGAACAGCCGATAGAATTAAGAAGAGTAGAAAAATTAGAATAAATAGTCCGAAAATCGAAAAAGTACACTATCCAAAGCATTATCAATAGGTAATATAAGATAACCCAGGGGATTGAATCATAAAAGTGGTATTGTTAACGTCGAAAGTGAAAAATGTTTGACACTTGTCTAACATTAAAAACCAGCTTCCAAAAAATCTTTCGAAATGAGTAATAAATCGAATATCAAATCACGACAGAGCTATAAAAAAGCTCCTATTACATTGGATCCCTACTATTCTCACTTTATTTTGGTAAGGCATTTCGATAATAAAGACTTCTCAAGCTGTAAAAATTAGAGAGGACTGCGAAGACATATTAAATATAGATGTGAAACCATTTTACAAATAAATTATTGATAAGAGGATTCCGATGCATCTTTGGGACCAGTGGATACGGAACAAGCTGAAGGAAGTGAGAAAAGAGAACCCAGTTGTAATGTGAAAAGGGTATTGTTTTGTTTAAGTGTTTAATTGCTCAAAAAATGTATATTATATGCCGTATAATTATTTTCAACATCAGCAACAATGCCGAGAAAAATGAATAAAAAAAAGTCATAAACGCAGCCTGAGCAGTAATAAAGGGCAGTACTGTCATCCTCGTCCTCATCCGAAGATGAGGATGGTAATCTTTTAACAAAAAAGGTTTAGATAAAGATCCTATCTACTGTCGCCAAATTGAAAGCTAGGAATAAGTAAAAAAAGATATAAGAAGAATTGAGGAAAATATAAAAACCCATATTTTAAGGTACACCCTATTCTGATATTAGATGTTGATTTTGCTGAACCCATTGAGGGTTAAGTTGATAATACTAACACAAAGTAAAATGAGAAAAACAAAAAATATACATATAAAAGAATGATTCAGTAAAATATGGAACAAGAGAACGACTCCTCACAGGAGGAAAACTAAGATCTCCCTCCCGTTCAACTCTAATCTAGAGCGAGGTAAAAGTTTAAACAAGCTCTTAATCAGTCTAAATTTGATGATGAAGGAAAAAACGATGACAACGGTCTCTTCAAAGTTAAAAAAGGAAGGGAGCATCAATTAACTAGCGAAAATAGAGCGGAATAAGACAAAAGTGAAACATAAAAATTCACTTAATTGATGAGCTTATTTCCTGAAAAGAAAAAAAAAGATGTGTAAGAGAAAAAGCTGGTGCAAGAGATATGGGGAAACGAATAAAACCTAGATGCTACAGATCTGTTCCTCAAGAGATACATTTTAGACAAGAAGTGGCTGTCAAAAAAGCTAGAAAAAAACTAACGGGGTCAGAATTAAATTGACTAAGAAGATGAGGCGAGATCCCAATAAATGGATTAATACGAAGCCCATTATAACTTTAGATACCAGGAGCCAGAGGGCGATAAAATCCAGTATTTTCCACGGTAAATCTAAAATTCTGTTCGTATGAAAACTTAAACACGAAAGTAGAAGAGAAAAACTCTAAAATAAAGGAAGAGATAATAATAAATGTAGATCCGAAAATAGGCCGAAAGAAAAAAAAAGTAGCTTAAAAACGGAATTATCAGTAAAATGGCTGGTCGACAGTCTGATGCTGATCAGGGGGTAATGGAGGAAGAACAGATTGACCATGATTGGTTTTTCTGTGACGATTGTGCGAAGGGATTTGCAGACAACTAAGTGTATTTTTCTTGTCAATAGTGCTAAGACTACATGCTTTGCTCTGAATGTTTTTAGTTGATAATTCATCCGCACGATATGAACAAAAATAAGATTCCCGTGGGTTTCGGAGCGCCTCAGTAAGAAGTTTGCGAAAAAATAATATCGATTTTAAAGTCCTGTTCGAAATGCAGAAGGAAAATTCCTTCAACAAGAGACCGCTATTAATACACTGATCGGAACCACATATGCAACTCTCTCTGCGAAAAGTGTTATGATGAAGCAGGGTTGGAAATAAAGAAAAAATATAAACTTGTTTAAGGATAAGTGTTTTTGGGAAATGCTGAACAGGTCTAATAGCTTCTGGATAAAAATCCGGAAAAATTGAAGGAGATAACATCACAAGATGATATTGATGAGTTAATTGAGTAGTATGCAAAAAACTAGTATGAGGATGTTCTGGCTGACGGAACGAAGACTAAGTTCAGATATATTTCCGTTAAACCCTAGTCTTATGGGCTCAGTGATGAGCAGATCCTGTTTGGAGAGGATAAGGAACTCAATAAGTATGTTTCGATTAAGAAATTAGCAGCATATAAAGATGAAGAAATGAAGCTGAGGCCAAGCATTTACAACAAAAAAATTAAAACTATCAAGAAAACTGTAAAGTAGAACAGGAGGAGTGTTGTCAGGTCACCCCAAGACATGTCCAAACTTCGTCCTCAACGTGGAGCTCTGGTGAAGCTTAAACGCAGAAATGCCAATATGAGGTTCAAAAGACTTGGAATATAGGACCAAAGTAAAGGTAAGAAACTAAAAATAAAAAATCTCAGCAATCCTGAAAAATAGAAGAGAAATTTTATTCCTAGCAGCAGATTAGCTTCATATGGAATCACATAGTGAATATTTATTTATATTCCTGTAATCTTTCGAACTTATCTAAAATCGTATCCAAATCACAGTATATTTTTTCATTCCTTCTATCTTTCATTTGATTGATGATTATTGTGCAAGACTTATCTATCCTAAACTTGAATTGATTAATAAAAACTTTGGAGAGATAATTTTTTAAGCAGAATTTAATGACATATCAACAGTTCCAAGGAAAGAATGCAAGTCACTTTTTCTTTTCATGACTTAGATCTTTGATTTGTTCCCAAGTAAAATCTTCATCGTCCCTCCCAAAGTGTCCACCGCTAGAAGTTTTTTTGTAAATAGGTCTTTTTAACTTGAGATCTCTGATGATGACTCCTGGTCTCAGATCAAAGTTTCTAGATACGATTGCTTGCAAATCATGCTCAGTATAACCTAGAATTTAGAGAAAAAACTACCTTAAGCAACTGTTCCGTAACTGTCAACATGAATACTGAGAGGCTTCGATACCCCGATAGCATAGGCAACTTGAACCATACATCTCTTGCAAAATTTATTTGCGACGAGGTTTTTAGCGATCCATCTGGCTGCATATGCTGCAGATCTGTCGACTTTAGATGCATCCTTCCCGGAAAATGCTCCACCACCGTGTCCACCCCATCCACCATAAGTATCAGCAATGATCTTTCTACCTGTCAAACCCGCATCCCCGGCTGGTCCTCCAATAACGAACTTTCCACTAGGGTTTAACACGTATTTGGTGTCCTTGAGAAGCTCTTTGGGTATTGCGTGCTAAATAACATGTTTGATCAAATCTGATTTGATGTCTTAGTTGGTCATGTCGGGATTGTGTTGGCAGGAGATTAGGATAGTGTCGACCCTTTGGGGAACTATATCGTTTCCATCTTTTTTATACTCTGCAGTGACTTGAACTTTGGCATCGGGTCTCATCCAAGGCACAATTTTATTTTTTCGACATTATTATAACCTGCGCACTAATTTTCCACACAAGCTGTAAGTCAGAGGCATAAGCTACTAAGTTTCATCGGTAGCATAACCAATCATGAGCCCTTGATCTCCAGCTCCTATTTCTTCTTCTTTTTTATTTACATGAACTGATTATGCAATTTCGTGTGATTGCCGATCCATTGCAGTGATTATGGTTGCGTTTTTGTAGTCCATTCCTACATTTACATCATCGTAGCCAACTTCCTTGATTGCTTGTCTGGCGATTTGCTAGAAGTTAATGTCTGCATTGGTGTTAATTTATCCAAAAACCATGCAGAGTGAGTTCTTTACAGAACACTCACATGCTACTTTAGCCTACGGGTCTCGAGTCAGACAGGCATCAAGCACTGAGTCCGAAATGAAGTCACAAAGCTTGTCAGGATGTCCACTTGTGACATTTTAGGATGTGAAAAAGAAATGATTGGGTTTCAACTGTGATTCCATCTGCTAATTATTTTATTTCTGATGGAGAAATCTTGTTAAATTTATATCAACTTTCGATTTAGTGTGTTGATTTAAATTGACAATTGGAACTGAAAATTCCTATCTGAAATGCACCAGTTAAGGTGAATGTGCATAATTATGAATGCGATTTTGCTAAAAAAATAGATAGCATATATTCTTCTTTTTTGTCCAATAATTAATTTCTATAATGAGAAGCTCAATCAAAAAACCGAAAAGGATAAACCTCTTGACCTCTTAGGCGCATGGACTAGCAAACTCAACTCTCGAGCTGCATGAGCAACAGTAACTATATCAGATGAGAAAATATCAAAGTTCTTAGATTAGAGATGAAAAAGAGTTAAGCATCAATGATGAGGAAGTATTCAGCATTCTCTACCGATTTCTAGACAGACTTGTGGAAGATAATATTTTTTGCCAGTAACTCCTGCATTCTGTGAAGTTCGCAGAATTACCAAAGGGATAGACCTCGCCATCTTCAAATTCTATCAAAAATAAACTGGAAAAAAGTTCATAAAAGTCCTCTCCTCATCGCTAGCCTTCGCGAAGACTCAGTAAAAAGATATCGATATTTTTGGACTACTAATCCTCGTAAAGCAGCTCAAATAGCAGTCTATTCAGCGAAACTATTTTTGTGACCAAACACAGTGTACATGGAATGGAGGAAATTACCCTTCCCGTTCTACAACTGAAAAAAGACTTGATAAAAAAGATTTTTTTAGTTCAAAGCCTTTTTTTGATGAATTTATCGCTCTGTTTACTCTTGAAATATGCGTACTACACAGGTACGGAGCTCAAACACGAAAATATTGGATGGATGCTTAGTATTTCGGCAATCCTCGCTTACAAAATCTACTATGACTAACAGATTGAAGACCTTATAGAGTGTTTTGAGGGCATTATGAAAATTAGTAGGAAAAATATCATCGCCTTGGAAAGAATTTTTTTGGAGGGAATTGACTACAGAGCAATCATTTCCGGACCACAATATCAATATGTTGTAGCAAAGATGTTAGAAAATTAGAAGGAAAACAAGGAAAATGCATGATTTTGATATAAATATGCATACCCTTCAAAATCAATGCAAAATTATTTTGATAAAATTTACCTTTGATAATTCTGTCTGTTTATTCCATTGAATAAAAGTATCAAAAACCTGTGGAACACGTAAGTATTCTTGTAAGTCGTTAAAGGGAAGGAAGGTCACTAGTTGCAAAAATATTCTCCGATATAATATTGGTGCAAAAAATAGAAATATTTACGTATAAAGCTTAATTGCTTTAGATCGTCGTTTATACTCGAGCTGCATCAGATTGAGAAATGGCCTTGAATTTAGAATAATTTTATTTGGGTAAGGGTTTTAAAAGGGTGGAGCAGGAAACTAAAATTTCTAATGCGAATAGCGAATAGTCGATACATGTTGGTTACAAATCTGAAAGAACTTTAATTGGCAAGTAGAGCTAAATGTGACAAAAATCAGCAGTGTTTTTATTAGTAGAGAAAGTAAAATACCGAAGCTATACTATAAACGTGCATTATAAATGCCTTACTAGGGTCGTTTAATCATATAAATATCACTTAAGACTTGACTTGTTGCCATTTTTTTAATTACTATGAAAAAAACTACCGTCTTTACCATCTCACTTACACTCTTGTTTGTGTATATGGATGCTGTGGAAATAGCAGTCAATGATTAAGCAATGAAATAAGTGGGTCCTCACGATGGCTGCGTTCCCGGTGGAAAGATCACGACCATCCCCATTTCAGGAACAAGGTTGCTTCAATAGGATTCTCGAACCCAGAGACACATGAGAATCAGGGTAGTCTTACCACCTGTCGATGATAACAACAGAGTTGAAGGCATTCCTATTTTACTGCTTGCAAGGGTATTTAGTATCACGGCAAATTATTACTAAAAAGTCCTTAAAGTTCTACCATTCCCATAAAGCATAAATCAGCTGATTTTTGAGCAAGGTCTAACTGTCTGTGGAGAAGTACCTATACCTCAATAGGATGTACAAAATGGGATAAATGTCTCAACTACAGATCACACAATTTATGTGGGTGCTTACTCCGATAGTAATGATGGCAGAATAGCATTTGCGGGGCCTTGCTTGTTGGGAGTTCGTCCAATTTATTCTAGATTAGTCTTTAATGCTGATCAATACTTGAATTTTTTGGCAGGTATTCCGTCGGGAACCAGTCAAAATTTCAATTTTAACTTCCATCAGATTATCTCGATAACAGTAACATGTATGTTTATGTTTAGCTTCACTAGTTTACTCATACTTTCGGAATGCTAAGTTTCTATTTTACTGGGGTAAGGAATCCAGGAGTTAGTGATTTCTTTCGATCTCCGTTCGATCTAACTCCTTTACAAGTCAACGAAGTTATAGGAATTAATCCCTAGAATTCGGGTCAAGTTCAGTTGATTCTCCCAGGAATCCCTGAGCTAATGCAAAGCCACTTTGAATGCAATGATGACCAATAGAAAGGTGCACTTCTGGACAGTTCGTCAAGCCACTTTGACACGGCAGTGTATCATAATGAACTGATGATTGCAACTTTTGGAAGTCCAGACAATAGAATTTCAAGGTTAACTTTGTTATTGCTTCGGGGAACCGGTTGGTATACGGATGTGGATGTTGATGCAGGTTGGTAGCTAACTTATGGGATAAGACAGGGGTGTGATTTTATGAGAGGTTCCCTGGTGTCCTTCGACCCACCTTTTTCATGCTAGGTAAACGAAGCGAGATAGTGTGACACACTGGGAACAGCAAGTGCAATATGTAATGGTAATTTGGGGGTAGTGTAGTAAGTAAGGAGTAGTATCACTAATCAAATACTGATTGGCTGGTAATTATGTCAAGGACAACGAGCATAAGATCGCTGTTTTAACGCAGATCAAGGACATCTATGTTTACAAGCGTCTTGCATTTCTAGCACTCAAATACAGTTTATTGTTGCTGCTACGCCACATCAATGCTATCGAGATGATCCCACTGGAGGAACTACATAGACTGTGAATGTTGTTATTAATGGTGTTGATACTGTTGTCAGATGTCCACCTGATTTCGGAATCTTTTGTTAGTCTAATGCATGTCCTGAATGGTGCGCTCTGTTTGGATTATGTATTAGTGGGAAGTGTTGCTTGAGTAATTGTCCATAAATCATTCCAAACTGTCGTTTCTGTCGTTCATAAAATGAAGTTGTAACATGCTAGAAGTGCGAGGATACACATGTTGTTAGTGTAGATGGAGGCCAATGCCTGGATTGTGATATAGATTAATGTGCACAATGTGGTGTAAATTAGAACAATTCTGTCTTCTGCATGACATGCAACAGTCCATTTTTACCAAATCTGTAAAGAACCCAGTGTATAGGTTGTGAAATTCCTGGTTGTTTAAGATGCGATACTAACGATGAGGAAGCGATTATCTGTACGGAATGTGAAGGATAACTAGTTGGGGACAATTGTTCGGTACCGTAGGACTGTAGTTCTGTGGTGGATAATTGTAATGAATGTGGTGATGCTGATAATAACGGAGTGATTTAGTGTTCAATGTGTGAAGGATCGTTTGCATTGAATCCCAATGGTAGATAATGTTTGAGTTGCCCATTTGAAAACTGTGAAAAATGCGCAGTTGACAACAATAATGACTCTGAGCAAATAATTTTGTTATGTGAGCAATGTATCGACGGTTTTCTTGAGAATCCTAATCCAACAGCAGATTAGAACAGATGTGTAGATTCTACCTGTTCCTCTATTATTGATAGGTGTACTTCTTGTGAACTAGATTCCAGATAGAATAGATTGGAATGTAGAATTTGTGAAAATAGTATTCCTAGTTTGGATGGATCGAGATGTATTGATTAAGAAACTGATTGCAGTGAAATTGCCAACTGTGCAGGATGTTTTACTGATAATGATATGCTGGTATGCAACAGATGCAATGATCCATTTTTATTGGCTAGGAATGGCAAAATCTGTCTGGCCTGTACTGTCAACAATTGTGATAAGTGTGGGATTGTTCCTGTATTTAATCCCAATAGGGCGATGAGATTCACTTTCTAATATGGATGTGCCACTTGTAAATCGGGATATAGGCCTACTATGTTCAACAGGCGTTGTGTTCCTTCTCCCTGATCTTCTTAAATAAATACATCTATTTTACTCAATAAAATCGATCTCAAGATCTGTTTTCGCAAAATACAAAAAAATCTGTCATGAAATAGATATTATTAAATTAATCATTTTTATGATTTTTCTCAGGAATGCATACTTTCAACCTCCCCATCTCGGAAAGTAGGTTCCATCTCCCTTTTGAATCTGAATTGATTGTGTTGGCTGTCCTATCCAATCTCTTCTACCTGAGAACTTGGTAACTGGCGCAAAAATTTATCTTTCATCGGCATATATCTGAGGGAAATAAGGGTTATTCTAAATGACTTTGGATTTTGATTGCAAAGATTTGAGACCATTCTCTGAAAAAACTGCACTCTTATTCAACGGTTGAGATCGGAGTAAATTTCCATCATTAGCTTTGTAAGACTTCAATGTTGGAGTCTAAGAAGGTTATGGCTTGGTTGATTAGACTTGTTCTGACCTATTAGAAGTTTTATCAATGATGTCCATAGGCATAGATCTGCTGAGATCAACTTTCATCCATTTTTCCTAGCTTTTGTTGCCATATCGTTCGGGATTAATGGGTTGGTTAGTACCAAAACTACTGTTTCCAAATATACTTCCTTTTGAATTGGAAAGGTTACTAATAAAATTGGGCATACCGTCAGAGAGCCTTTGACTTCGGCTTCGAAGATACACGTCTCCTATGAGATCCAATTATGGTCTCTTGAACTTTTTTATTTACTCTTCGTGCTTTTCTCGATATATTTTCTTCTGGAATTGACGGCGAGCAGGTCTTGCTCCAGGGATGTCATCGATTTCTAGCGATCTCATAATGGGGTGAAGTATTCTCGAAAGATAAATGATAATATAACATTACTCTGACAATAAAATTAATAGAGTCGTCCCAGGAAAGCAGTAACTTGTTGATGTCTCAATGACTTGGGTTCCATAAAACAAATTATTCATGAGATATGGGGACTATTTATAAAGATGTAATGAAAAGTGAGTGGTTACTCTATTCTATAATATAAACAATTAATTTAATAAAAAATATTTATCTTCGGATTTCACTTGGAAAATTGACCATACCGATTTGATAGACATGCTTAATTTTCTTTTCAGACTTGCATTAACAGTTTTAATCCTCTTATAAAAAAAACAAACCCCGATAAAAAATGTCCAGAAGACGCAATCCATAAGTTTACGTGAAAGGATACGGTAA
>JAOWAT010087559.1:0-10803 GCA_028571025.1 Longipedia americana
AGTAGCCTTTAATACAATCACATTGCCGATTATAGTGGGAAAAGATTTCATTTTCCTCACATTCAACCCGACAGTTTCTCGTTCTAGGATCGTAGATCTTTCCTCGAGGACATTGTCCACACTGGTTTCCAATGAGGTAGTATTCATCATCACAAATGCAAATATTCTGATGCTAGGAATATTTTTCGTAATCTCCGCATTTTCCACATTAATGATTAATTCTGTAGTATCCTGATTCGCAAACGCATGATTGATCAGAAATGGAGTATACTTCTTTCTATGGACATCTGTTGATGCAATTTTTGATCGAGGGTTCGTAAACCTTTGATACGGGACATTTTCCACATCTGTTGTTTATGAAGTGGAATCCAGGGGCGCATATGCAGATTTTTTTGTAAGCAGAATAAATTTAGTTTTACTAGCAAACATCACAGACTCCTCGAATGTTGTAGTAGCCAGATTTACAGACACAGGCTTCTTCGGCTGCGGAATAAATCTATTTGTTTCCACATTAGGGAATGCATGACTGTGACTGCTGATCATAAACATAGTTTTAGGTGCACTTTCCACATCTTCCTTCGATATAGTGAAAACCTTAGGCACAAACACATTGTTTTTGACTCTATGAATACACCTAATTTTGCTCACATTTAATTCTGCACGATCTAGTAGACGGATTATAAACTTCATTATCCTAACAAAGACCGCATTTGTTTCCAATCAGATAGAAATCAGAACCACAGACACATTTTTTCGAATATTAAGAGTAGGTTTCATACTCTTTGCATTTTTTTCTACATCCTTTGGCAGTGGGATCATATGTTTAATATGTAGGGCACTTTCCGCATTTGTTACCAATCAGGTTGTATCCAGGAGCACATATACAAATTTTTTGTAACTGTGAATAGACCTAGTTTGCCTAACATTTCATACATCTGTTTCTTATTAAATAGTAACCCTCGGCACAAACGCAAGCTTTTGCCTCAAAAGAGTAGATTTCGTAGTTATTACATTTTTTCCTGCACGCTTTAAGCCGAGATTCATAAACTTAATTTCTGGGACATATACCACAACTGTTTCCAATCTACACATAGCCGGGTCGACATACGCAATCCCTGATATTTGGAGAATAGACTTCGTTTTTACCGCATATATTTTCGCAGCTTTTTGTGACTTGGTTGTAAGTCTGGCCGGCCCGGCAACTTGAGCACTTTCCTCCTATTAGCACAAAACCTTAGTCACAAACACATTTTCTCGCTGGAATCGAGTAGACTTAGTTGATTTAACAGTAGGTTCGACAAATATCCAGCGTAGATTCGTATACCTAATTGGCTGAACACTTTCCGCATTTGCCCTGAATCTTGTAAAAACGAGCTTCGCAAACACAAGTTTTGTTTTGGAGCGAGTATACTTCATTAACACCACATTTTGGTACACATTTTTTAAGATGCCTTATATATTGTTCGTTAAAATTGCATTTTCCACATTTTTAATCAACCAGATAATAGCCTCTTTTACAAACGCATCTCGAAATATGATTTGAATAAATTTCATTTTGATCACACTTCAGTCTACAAGTTCTGAGAGTTTAATCGTAAATTTCATTTGCTTGACATTTTCCACAATTGCCTCTTATGACATGGTACCCTTCTTTGCATACGCATTTTGTGGTTCTTAGAGAGTACTCCTAGTTTTATTTACACTGTTGGCAAACTCCATTTATTGGATAATATCCCTATGCACATTTACATGTTTGTTTTTCTGAAGAGTAAATTTGATTAAATCCACACTTTCCACATGAATCACCTATTAGATAGTATCCGTGTGAACAGATGCATTTGAATTGATTGATAGAAAAAACTTCGTTCTGACCGCAATCTTCGCGGCATTTTCTGAGTCTTGGCTCGTAAATTTGCGATGATGAACATTTTCCGCATTTACTGCCAATTAAAAAGTATCCTGGGGAACAGACACAAATTTTCTGAGTTTAAGAATAAACTTAGTTCTCCTAGCATTGTTCACATTTTCCACGAATATCAAAATACCCTTATTTGCAGCGACACTCTTTGTCTTTGCTGGAGTATATTTCGTTATTTCCACAAGGAACTTCACAGGTCTGACTTATCGCGTCATATTCTGTCCCAGATGGACATTATGAGCAATATCCAGCGATTAAATGGAATCCTGTTTTGCATACGCATTTTCCATTGGAGTATACTCCTTTTGCACCGCAAATAGATACACAAGTTCCGGATTGAAAGTGGTACTTGGATCCTTACTGGCAATATCCGCATTATCCCCGGATTCTTACCATGTCCGAATCACAAATGCACTCTCCTTGAGCGTACACCTAGTTTTTTTTACAGATTTTGACACATTTATTTCCTACCAGCTTCTCGTCTAGGGCACAGTTTGGTTTTAATTGATTTGGAACACATTTTCCTTCTTCGTTGACATGTTTCCCTCTTGAGCAGACAATTTTCTTACATATTCCATTTTTGTTATAAGTGCCAATTGGACATTTTTATACGCAGCTTCCATCATTTAAGTATAGTAGTTAGCTGCAAGATCCGCATGGGAGAACCGATAAAATCAAGTAACTCACCGAAATATAGTTTATCTCACAATCTTTGGTCGGCCCAATTTTGATGACGAAATTTTTGTCCATTCTAGAGGAGAGAGACACTGGCACGGCTGTCGATAAATAGAAAGAATTAACACCCAGCAGGAATGTTCGAATTTAATTAATTCCTTTTTTGGGAATTTTCACACTGATTACTGATTTTAGGTATGTTTGAGACACCTGTCCTTCGGAAAATTGAAGTGCGGGGTTTAGTGCCGAGAAAATCACTATGCTGAATGACAATTATCTGACAATTGTTGATTTATTCACGGTGCTAAATGCGAAATTTACACCTGTTTAAGTTAGATGAGATTTGATGAGCTACACTCCAATAGTGTAGTGGTTTCTGGACATGATGTCAATCGATTCCATGAAATACTTGACTTTCAGCAATTTCTTGTCTTCCCATATCTTCTTATAATTGTATTAAAGATCGAAGTTACCTTTTTCCTGAGGAAAATCAGGTTTGTAGTGAAAATTTCCAATTTAGATGTCTTTTCTGCTACTTGCAAGCAAATTTAATCTGACTTCTCTCCATAAGGTAGTTTCTTTTGAAAGAATATTGAACTTAACTTGGAATCGGGAGATGAAGTTTTTCTAAACAATGAATTGGAAATCTTCTGATGGTTCAGCCTGATAGTCATTGATTCCTGAATTAACGGAAAAATACCTAAGGCAATGTCTGGTCTGTTGACATCTTGGGCTTAAAAAGTGTAAGTGTAGTCAAGAGTTTGTTCACGGGGATCCCGATAGTCTTTGTTGGACTGAATCCTGATTCCATCTGAATAAATATTCTTAATACCCGAAAGCAACAAAGAGTTGTCCACTTTGTCGGGTGGGCAGTAATCACCTGCTGCTATTGCTGCTCCGAGGAGGAGGAATATAGGGATATAGGAACTTATCTTCATAGAATAAATTTGATGAATGCTTCCAAAAAACACATTAGTACTATTTCCAAATAACCTATGGAATTTTCGAAAAATAACAGAGGCTGAATTTTCTGTCATTATCCTATTTTCGATTATTATATCATTTTTTTGTATTTTCCATAAAAGGCCGTTTCTGAAGTAACTTAGACTAATGCTATGATATTTTTTTGTGTAAGATAAGTAGAAGCCAATGTTAAATTTAAGGAAATGCTTCACGAATTCGAGAAAACTTAAAACAAAATACCTATTTTCTACTGTCAACTAAAAAGAAATGCAACAATTCAATCAAATTTAAGGGTGGTGGTCACCAGCAGGACCCATGAAAATGTTATACGAGTATAATTATCATCGAATTAACTTCCTCAAAAGGAATCTCGATCTTACAAATAAAACAAGAGATCACCCTTTAAAAGGGTTAAAAATACTCGATGTTGGCTGTGGGGCTGGGTTTCTATCCGAAAGTATGACTCGTCTGGGTGCAAAGGTTACTGCTTTAGATCCAAACAAAACATCTTATAACTAAGCCAAATCGCATTCTCTTAAAGATCCATCACTAAAAGAGCTAACATATCTGAATATTAGTTTGGAGTAATTTCTAGACAAAAACTAAAGCATGAAAGAAAATTTCGATATTGTGACATCGATGTAAGTGATATAGCACGTTGATAATCCACAAAGTTTTATAAAGATGTTAGGTTCCTCTCTGAATAAAAATGGTTTGATGATGTTGTCCACAATTGCTCGAACACAGTGGAGCTGGATTACACATATCCTGGCTGCTTAGTACGTTTTTCGAATTGTCCCTCAAGGAACCCATGATCATCGCCGTTTTGTAAATCCGTCGGAATTAAGTTCCATGCTTAAAACTGGGGGAATTTAGTAAATTGACAGATTGTAGCTGGATGTAGACTGGAAAGGAACTCTACAAAAACAGGTTGGTGGAGCTAATTATCTGATGATGGGCAGAAACGTTTGATTCCACAATAATCTAACCACTCATTTTTGAAGAGATGATACTTGTTTTTATTTGATTTACTATTTGATTCAATGGTATCACCCAAATTTCATAGGTTTTCTTAACTAATATTTTTCGGAGAAAATAATAATTAAATTGAAACAGAAGCAAACAAAAAATGAAGGTGGGGTAAAAAAAGGACTATTCGAAAAGTCCTGACCATAGCAACAATCAGGCAATAATAAAATCTCAAAAAATACTTAATAGTGTTGCAAACTTCCACATGAAAACATAACAAGAGCGGGGTGACGATTAACATCATCGATCTCCTGACATAGCACGTGCGGATAAACCATAAATGAGGTAGACCTGGAAACAGAGACCAATGATGAATCTTACTCACAAACTCCCCGATGTGTTTCAACCCAATATGAAAAAAAAGTAAATTATTGTACATTCAGATCTGGATTCAACCCTAAAATCAGCAAACAGGAACTTATTCGAGATTTGGAGATGATGAAGAAGAATAATGAGTACAAGGAAACCATAAATTATCTGCCGCCTTTGCAATTTGTAAACTCAAAGTAATTAAGGATAAAAAATAATAAGAGAAGAAGAAGTAGGGAGCCTAAAGTAGAAATCCACTCATTCCTTTCAGGAAATACCTCAAATAGGCCAGCAAATTCTCATCAACACTCACTTCAGACATCAGTCTCTAGAAGTATAAAAACCAACCCAGATATGCGGATGTCATTGTTAAAATCAATGAATGTGTAACCCTGTAGGTGATCAAAAGAGGTCACAATACAGGCACTGTCAAAAAAATGCTCCATGTTCCTTCGATGAAACTAACTTGTGTAAGAGAAGAACCTCTCAATTCAAAATAGTCTAGGAATTCAATCAGGGACTGGGTTTCGATGTGGCAGTCCAAACTAAACAGTGATGATTATCCATTTGTCACTGTCTTTAATGCATATTTTAACTATCCCGAGGGAGCAGTGTCTATCCTCACTGAATACTTCCAAAATGG
This sequence comes from Longipedia americana, assembly GCA_028571025.1. NCBI lineage: Eukaryota > Metazoa > Arthropoda > Copepoda > Polyarthra > Longipediidae > Longipedia > Longipedia americana. The sequence continues at coordinate 5,538 of JAOWAT010087559.1, forward strand.
ATCCTTGTTAAATTTGCTAGCAATCACTCTCACTCTTCCGGAATCGGTAATTAGACAAATCTTTATCGAAGTGATCAAACATGTCATTCTCTTCTATTCTTTAACTGATATGCACTTTGGGGGTATTTCCCCTTCCCAAATCATGTTTGGATAGAATGGCGAAATAAAACTCGGTCTGGGTCTATTTTACCACATTCCGAACATCAACCCAAACAACATGTATTTTCTACGAAGCGTGGCTAAAAACAAGTAAGCACGTATTAATTTCAGTTTTTTGGATTTCAACAGCACTCATTCTAAATTCATGAAAAACGTAATTGAAAAATCAGGAAATATCGATGTATAAAGATCAATAGATGTTTTTAAAATAGGGTTCATAATGTTGCAATGTGCTATTGGAAGCTTTTAAAACTTTGAACAGTCGCCCTTAATTCTGGAAAATCTGAAATACATATTTAGTGAGCTGGGTCAGAAACAGATTTAAAAATAAAATGTCTGTTGTCTGATACACTCTGAGAGTTATATTCTGCAGTTAACCAACCCGAATGGTGAGGCGGATCGAACTCGAAGAGACAAGGTGGATTTCGATAAGGTTGTAAGTTATCTCAGACTTCTGAAGGATAGATTTTCAATTCATTTTATAAATTTTCTTTGCAGTTGCTTGAAATTATCTCACACTGAAAGATCAACCATAAACTAACTCGAAAACCACTCTTTCATCGCAACTCCTCATGACAATGACAATCGCACAGTAAAAATAACCCTGGAAGATCTTCTCACAATTGGAAGAGGTGATAGTTCGTAAAAGTTTTTTGAATCAGGAACCATAGACCAGATGGATAAGTTTCTTGGCCATCTTATTCATGTACTCTACGGGTGCAGGAAGGAGGTCTTGATCAACCTTCTAGCAAATCATAAAAATTAAATACAAAATCTGGGTCAAGAAACGGGTATGAACTCGGAGATACTTGCCAAGAAATTGGAAGAAGCCATATCATAAATGATAAAAACAGCCAAAACCTGACCCATTTGCAGGGTCCTTACTATTTATAAAAAGTGATGAAGAACCACTACTTATATTGTTTATCAATTGGCATAATTCTCAAAACTTTATATTTAAATTCTTAGAACTTTGGAGTCTTCTCAAAAAAACATGTCTCAGTAGGCAACCAGAAAATGCAACGCCTGTTCAAAAACCAGTTAGGATCTTCTCAGGTGTGGCAAATGCAAGATAGTGTACTATTGTGATCAAGGATGTCAGCGTTAGGATTGGAAATATCACAAACTAATATGCGGAACATAACAAGTTAGAAATCCCTAACTAAGCTAGAAAACTATTAACAAAGAAGATAGCGTTCAACGGTAAGAGAAGAAACCGGAGATCTCGTAGGAAGACAGATAGGACCAGATTAACTAATTTGGGAAACTAGTGCACGTAGGAACTGGGAACTTCTCAATCATTTACAAGGCGAGGTCGAAAAAGGATGGGAAAGTATATGCGATTAAACAAGTGGAGAAAGCCAAAATTAAAAGAATTAATAAGTAAGCCGATGTTTTCATGGAAAAACACTGTCTCTCAAAACTTAGAGGTACAAAACATCATTCTATTCAGACTGTCAGTATGTAGTCAAACTCATAAAAACTTTTCAGGATGAGCTCAGTTTGTATTTTCAAATGTAGTTCCCTGAAAAAGGATAGCTTTGGGATGTTTCTAAGCACTTCGGAATCATATCAGAATCTCTTTTTAAATACTACGCGGCGCATATTGTTAAGGCACTTTCCATCCTTCACAGCCAGTACTAAATTGTTCACAGGGATTTGAAACCCGAGAATATCCTTTTGAACAGTGATAATGAGATCAAACTGATCGACTTCGGAACTGCAAAAGATCTTTCCCGACCGGATATTAAGGGATCCGGGAATGGAGCAAAGGGAAAGAAGGTTTTCTAGCATTATGTTGGTATAAAATTGTTAATACAGGAACTCCAAACTATATGGCTCCAGAATGCATTCACAACAAAGCCTCATAGAAAGTTTCTGATATCTATTCTTTGAGTGGGGTTTTCTACTTTCTCAAGGTTGGAAGTCCCCCTTTTGCAGGGGCTTCGGAGTATCTAGTTTTTACTAAGTCCTTGGAAACATAGTTTGTAAACTGTCCAGGTTTATTCAGTAAAGATCTCTATGAATTAATGCTAAAGATGAATGAGAAAGACATGAGCAAAAGAATTAATATTGCACAAGTTATGGAGCATCCATACTTTTCTGATGTCGACTTCAATAAACTTCCCTCTTACAAATAAGCTTTGTAGAAAGAAACTGAAGTCGATAAATATTTGACTTTTAAATGCGCTTCCCTGGAAAAAACATACGCTGATAAGCATAAGTCTCCACCTGAGTAAAGAAAGTCTCTATACGAAAAAGAGATCAAGGAATATCTCGCAAGTACCGTCTAACAATTCGAAGGGACTCCCGAGTAACAAAAGGCCGTAGAGGATAGAGTTAAAATCATGGATATTCAGTGTCAATGCATGCTAAATATCAAAGATGATCTAAATGTAGGATTCACTGAATTGCTAAAAGAGAAATAAGTCTGATCTGAATTAAATTTTATAAAATAAGTATCCTTAAATACAGTATTCAGCAGCATCCGGACTTTTTCCTTCTAGTGGTTTGATCAGTTTTAATTTATTTTTGGGTAATCTTGATGTTACTTTCTGCTTGCTTGCTTGTGATCGCAATTTCTTTCAGATCTTTAGGTTGTAAAATTTTGCTAAAAGTCATGTCGTTTTGTTGCATATTCAAATTTACATATTAGTTTCCTGCATAATTAAAGGCATCTCTGATCCGAGTTCCACTTTTTGCACTCACTTCAAAGTACTTTGCATTGTATTATTTCGCTTTTTCGTTTGCTAGTTATTAGGTGACTTCCCTTTCTTATAAGTCACATTTGTTACCCAATAGGACAACTATATTCTTCTACTTCCTATTGTGGGAGCACAAATCGAACCACTCTGTAAGGTTTTAGAAACTTCTCACGTCTGCATTATTACTAATGTACTTGTAACATCGAAAACGACAAATGTGATCATTGCATCTTTTAGGTAACTTGGAATGAGTGATCTGAATCTTTACTGCCCAGCCGTATCCCAGAGTTGAAGACGGAGGATTTGGGAGGCTACAGGTAAATTTTTGGCCATGAAGTCAATACCCACAGTTGCCTAGTTTATAGAAAAGTTACACCCATGCCCTCTTAAAATTTATCATGCATAAATCTCATTAGAATAGATGTTTTTCCTGTACTCTGGTCCCCAAGAAAGACAACTTTTATCTTACTTTTAACATGAGTGACCGAAGACATTGATGCCTTTTCTGTCATTAATATCTCGACTTTAATCAGTATTATAAATACAAACACATCTCTTGAGCTGTGATCAAAGTCAAGACCTTATGAAAAATCAAAAAAAATAAGTAATCGCATGGTTGCCTTTCTTGTTTTTGAGAAAACTCGGAAAGAAAGTGTGGGGCTCCATCTTTTTTAAATCAACGCTCACTGGATTCGTGTATACATTAGTAGGTTTCCTTTTCATTGCTGGAACTTACGCAATGTTATTTCGGGCAGTTCCCCTCATTAATGACTCGGGGTTTTGAGTATTTTTCGCCATTTAAGAAGAACCACCAATAGACTCTCCCTTAAAACCTTAAACTTTTGATGTTATTTGTTTAGAAATTGAGCGTGATTCCACCGAATTGATGTTGGAAGGAAAGCGTGTATGAGTACGAAAATTCTGTGTATGTGTATCCTGGATTAATGGCATTTGTTTTGGAAAGATTTGCTGTTCCCCTTATTTAGAAGAATTACGAAATCTTACTGCTTTTCCCAGTTTTTCAGAATTGTTGATACCTTGGGAAAGATGGTGAGGAATTGGCTGATATGTCTTAGGTTCGTGGCAATAATTCGGAGTGGTGGTTTTGGTCTGAAGTTGGACTTCTTATCTTTAAGTTTAAATGAAAGGAATAGTATTTTTCTAGATTGTCTAAGGATAGGAAAAACGATAGCCTTGATGGTGCTACGGCAAATTACTATCTTTAGGTTATTCCTGAATCAATTCAGTAAGGGCATCAATCATGCTTTATTTGATCGCACAGTCTATATTCTGACTCGAGCTAATGTTACAATCTCCATTCGCGGTACTTACAGACTTTTCCTCATTTTCGTTCAAACAATTCTATACGGGAAGGTAGCTTGTAAACTCTTCAAGTCTGTTTTTTTCAGGTTTCAAAGTTATGGACTCCTGCATGCTAAGGAGATTGATGATCTGGTAAGTATCACTATTGATAACACAGATCAGGTAGCTTAAAACTCGAATTTTACTCTCGTTCAACACTTATGGCTTTAAGTCTAGTAAATTCAGAAATTGTTAAAGAGGATCATAATTCGAGGATACTCCTACTAAATTCATCACAATATTTATGAAAATTTAATCCATTTCACTGAATTTGTTAATTTGGTCCAGACTTCTAAGGTGACTTTTATTAATTTCTATCATATTCACAAATTAACAAAATTTTTTCTTGTACCCTTGAGACTATCGAAAAGCCATTTCTATGCTTATGTTTTGCAAGTAATTTCGGATTTGAAATTTGTCATTGTAAATTAATTTTTTAAGCTTATTAAGAGTTTAAGACGAAGACTATGAGTTATTATCTAAACAGTGGAAAAGCATGAAGGAATAAGCAATTCTATGTCGAAAAAGGTTTGGAGAACAAATTTTTATTTATATTTTTTAGATATTTTTCTGTCCACTGGTAATATTAGCTACTTTGAATATGCTGGTCTGTTGAGAATGAGGATTATACCCTCTGAATATGCTTTATGGGGAGTTACAGAACAGTTTTTTTTCGAATTAGCTAAGTTTATCGGGGTTCCACGGGGTAGTTTAGTTATCCATTTTTAGCTGGGGGGTTAATATATATTTTAATCTTCAACATATGGAATTTTCTCTCAAAAATTAATAAAAATGCTTAGAACTTGCGAAGTCATTTATTCAGTTTGAAAAATATAAAAATAATTTAAATGCTATAAAATAAATAAAATTTTGGTCAATTCGACGAGACGGACCTACTAAAAGAGTAGATTCTCAACATTAAAAGGTCATTCGACAATGTTCTTAGCTAAAAGACCAAATTCAATCACTATGCTGATAAAATGTTGACACATTTAGTCGTTTCAGAAGAGTTTGACTTCGATACAATTGCGGGAATTCTA
>JAOWAT010087670.1:0-10791 GCA_028571025.1 Longipedia americana
AAGACCTTTCTTGCCACGATTTCATAGGATTGCCTGATAAAACTTTGGCCATTTCCTTAAATAAAGTTCCAATAATAAGTCCAGCCATTATTCACTCTACGATAGCATACAGGTCCCCTCTTTTCCTTGGCAGGAGGATAAAGTCCGTTCAATCCTTAGGAAAACTTAGTTTTAACTGCCGGAAGCGAAGGATACATAAAATGCTGGGTAGTTCCGGATCCCAATGATCTCGCTACAACATATCTAAACAGTAGCTGGCCGAACTCCCTGGACCAAAAATGTGAAGATCATGCAATATGGCAGCTCTGCTATCAGAATAATGTACTTTTCATGAGTAATTGAAGAAATTGCTGAGCTCGAGTTCTGATGGGTTCGTTCGTCTATTTTAAATCGTCCAAAATTTCGATGAGAAAAGCGAGATATCTGGAGAAGTAAAATCGACCTACCGATAAAAATCCTGTATTCATAGTTTAACAAAGTTAATCAAACTTCAATAGAATGGATAAGCGAAAAAACGTTCCTAACCGGCTGTCAAAATGCCCCTCGATTAACTTTATGGGATCTTAGCGGCAAAATATCTCAAAAATACCTCTACGAAAGAGATAGCAATAGGGAGGATTATTCGTCTCAAGTTAATTGCACAAAATTCATGAATCAGCACAAATACATTGTAGCTGGATGTGAAGACTCTTTTGTCAGAATATTCGACTTCAACTCTGGCAAAATCATTAAAAAGCTCAAGACTTCTTATTCTGTCGGCTGTCTCGAGAAAAGAAAACCCTGGGAGGTTGTGTGTGGATGTCACGATGGGTCGCTATCAATTTGGGATATGCGGAAATTTGACACTATTTTTAACGACAAGAAGGCTCACCTAATAAAATACAATTAGGGAATTCAAGATATACTAACTGATAGTAATGATATTATTACTAGCGGTTCCGATGGGGTCATAAAGGTCTACGGGTAGCAATGATTTAAAAAAAACTAATATCATGAATCACTTTTACTCACTTGTTCGAAAAGCTAAACTTTCTTCCATGCCTTAATCTAGTTTACCATTTTATTTGCAGAATATTCGGAGCTTTTACATCATTCGATCTGCCTAAAATTGGTTGCTTTTTATCAGAGTTTTCTTTCTCATCAACTAGTGGTGTTCTTTCAACAGACCTCCTTTTTTTACTTGATCTCTAGGCGATATGTTGCAACAATTCTTGTTTTTTCTCGAGCAAACTATTGATTTATTTGAGTGTAAACTACTTTTAACTTATTAGTTATTTTGTTTACATTGACTAGAATTATTTGGATTTATTAATATTGACGGTAATCGAGGATTTTTTCTTTCTCTTTCTTTACGTTTCCTCCTTGGGCGTACTTATATCAGCATTGTAAAGATATCTTTTCTTTTTACTCAGGGATCTATAAGTCTCCAAATCTTCTGATAGCAGAATTGAATCGTCAGCTTGTAATTAAACTTTTTTCGTTGGTAACTATGATCTCTGCCTCGTTTTATGCCTTTGATTGCACCGACTATTGATTTCTTGAAAGTTGGATTTTTTGGAAAGGTTTTCCTTGTTGGTTGATGTTCGTATGAGATCATTCAGCTTTAAATTGTCAGAACGATTAAAACTTTTGAGGTTTTGATCCTATCCCGTTAGGTCAATTATTTTTTGCTTGAAAAGCTTGAATTTTCCCACAGCTCTGTCCAGTGAATTCATGAACTACAAATATTAACAATCGCTAACAGATAAACTAATAGGGAAAATTGCTAAATAGAAGTTAATTTCTCGAAACTGCTAAATAGAAGTTAATTTCTCGAAATATCTGTGAATATATATTCAGTCATAAATATTCTAGCAATCCGGAATTGTCGGTCGGAATGTTTTATTCCCGCTTATATCCTGCCTTCAAAAGGATTCTTTACAGGTATTTTTGATTCTATTCCAAATACTCACTATTTTCCAGAACTATTTTCCCCTTAAAATTGATCATTCCTAGTACAACCCCAAACTCGATCATATCAAATGCTGTATTTTCCTACAGAAGGTTAAACGCAGTTCCATCCTTTGATCTTCCCTTGAGAAAGATGTGTTGAAGTTTATATCCATTATCGTAGACAATTTCGTTGAATTTTCTGACTTCTGGCCTTTTAAGCGTGTCTGAAAAGCTAAAAATATGGGTTACTTGTGTTTATAGCCTTGGGCTTTTTGCTAATGAGATCTAAGTATCCAGTCTAGTAATTTTGGTCGGAAATGCAAAAACAAAGTGGGAGCTGAAGTCCATCTTCCATCAACTTTTCCAATTCCATCATATTCCTCTTTATAAATTTATAGGGATCCTCCTTTAGCTCTTCATCCAGTTGGTCTTCATCGCCGATATTCACTGGCGCATCCTTTCTAGTTTAATACTAAGAGTACAACAACGATTCTCGAAGCGTTAAACTTGAATTTTCCCTAGTCCTGGATTTATATCAACCGACGCATCATTGGGTTCTTTTTCAGCTTGTTTATACTAATCTCCATATCCCTGGAAGTCAACTGCGGTGAAATAACCACTCTAAAAATGCTATCTGTGGAAGTTTCAAAGTCTAGTGTTTAGCTGTCAGGAACATACGCATTCTTGGGGAACTATGAACAATATTCCTGAGTCACCAGCTGTGACAGGGAGATAACCGATTTATTATTTGAGTAGATCGAAAAATTTCCGAACGATTTGTATGTGAGAGGTGGAAGTAATTTTGTCAGTGTATTGATCATAATTAATACCTTTGATCGGAGTTTTATATTTTTTTGATCTATCGAATAAATATTTAGTAATTCCTTTCGTTTTTAGAAAGACAAAAAAAAAAGAAATGTCAGAAAGTAAAGCATTTTATTCACCCACGACGGCGCTTCGTCCCTTCATTGAGCTTGCAGCAGAACAAGCTATACGGTACACTGGTAAGTAGACTGTTCTGAATTCGGAAGAAACAGACTAGGATTTTTTGAAAGATATTTCTGAAATTGCGGAAAAGAAAGCTGCAAATACAGGATTTTTCTTCGATAAGAAATAGAGTGATATTCCGGATGAACAATGTTAGTAAATTCACGAAAAAGCGGCAAAGCACAGTCTTGCCAACATATTCAATTCCACCAGCGTGGTTAACAATCGGAAAATAGATGAAAGTGTTTACTGTAGTTGTGGTTGCAACAGAGGAGTCGGTGAGCAGTTTCCACTGTCCATGAACTAGCAAAATCTGACTTTTTTAGGCCCAGGGGTTTTGCTATTCTTTTTCTACCTCAGGCACATAAGACTCGTTGTAATGATAGCTTTCATCATATACGGCTCGTTTTCATTGATCGCAAACATTGTATCCTTCACAGCAAATCCAAAATACCCTTGTCCAGAAAATGCAGATTTTTTTACTGTAAACTACTGTAGATACAACGTCATGTCTTCCTCTGATAATAAATTTAATTACCCAATTCTTTTCTCAATTCAGCTATGGCTCGGGTTTGTGCTGTGTGTTGTTTGGGTCTATAGCATTAAATTGATAAAATACTTGGGGGAACTGAAGGATCAACACATTGACGAACTTTTAGACAGCGCCTCGGACTACACAATTCGAATTTAGAATTTGCCATTTGGAGAATATGAGGAAAGCTAACTGTATGACTTTGTAAACTAGCTATGGGAAACCAAGGAAGAAGACGGACTCGGGAGTTAATCGACTCCAGCTGCACTTGTGAAAAAAGACTCCAGCTAGTTAAACTTAAAAAGCATTCAAATCGTTTACAACATGCAATAGTGTAGAAATTTGTTGGAATAGATACAGGATAGGTGCTATAAACTCACTGAAATGCTCTAGGATGGCGGTTAAAACGGACGCAATAATCAAATCCGAGAGCATCTAGTAGATCTTTATAAAACAGAAAAAGCAGCATTGATTTAAAAGTATTAACAGCTAGAAGAACTGAGGAGGAAATTTATTTCAAATAAAGCTTTTAGAAGAACCATCTCCACAACCTGCGCATTAATATAATTTAGATCAGATAATCAGCAGAAAGAGTTTGTCGATAAATTTTCCACCAAATCCAACAATATCCTTGTCAACCTCTTCGTTCCACCCAAAGAGTACAACTTTAAGGGTGGAAAAGTCACAATCAGTCGGGCCCCATAGCCTTCCGATCTAAATTGGTTGAATTGTTAAAAACAATTTAGCTATCTTCGATACGGCATGATTTGGGTCTTTACCTTCATTATGTTAGGCGCAAGCTTCTCAATAGTTTCTTTCCTCCAAACAACCGACCTAATTAAGACTGGAAGCACAATTATGGTAGCTGTTGTGCTGCAACTGTTCAATCGTGCAATTTGGATAACCCTTTCTAGTCTAGTTGTGTATGAGTACAACAATACCAAGACGGATTCTATAATGTCGTTGATGAAAAAGTCAGTGCTTGCCCAGGCGATCAACATTATTGTGGGACCAACAATAGCTAAATTCATAAACAATAAAGCACTATATGGTAGTGAAGGACTAACTATAATTGCTATGTATTATCAATTCGTCATGTTCGGACTGATGCTGTTGTACTATATCTTCAATCCGATATACTTGACCAAGCTTTTGGTAATCAATATAAAGTACATACGAAACATAATGATAAACAAACTTTCGAACGTGGTCGGATAAATCGACACTATTGAAGAAATCAGGCCTGTATTGTAGTACTATGAAGGGCCATAGTTTCCGATCGCAGGAGGATATGTCTATATGACGACAGCCATCTTCCACACAATGTTCTACTGTCATCTCCAACCGACCATTCTGATAATTTTGGTGTTCAACATTGCAGGCTTCTATTATGTGACCAAGTACATTCTATTTAGGAGAGCGAAGATCCCTTAATTAACATAAATCCAAATATTTCAATTTGCCGTTTTCTGTGCAAGCTGTGGAGCTGCATTCTACTGCGCCGGGTCGATATTTTTCCAAATTCTGATATCTTTCTAGCTAGACAACTAGCTAGATTTTCTGAGCCTAGCTCCATCTGTTCTCGGACTGATATTCTGGTTCATCGGCGCACTCAACCCATTCTCCATTTTTGATAAAGCAAATGAAAGGTTGATAGACTACCTGAATTTTCGATAACGACTATTTGCAGACAATAGCAAGAAAAAATAGAACATCGACGTGACTCAAGTAATAGGATAACTTTTTTTCACATCGAACTTCTTCGAAAACAAGCTGACAAGTAGAAGAGAGTCCTATTACAAGTACAGTCATGTCAATAAATTGCTACAGCTGGAAGACTAACTGAAAGAAATGCAGAACAAGGAAGGGTACATAAAAAGAAACCGAGCCATGGAGTTTTGCGAAGGTTTCTTTAAGAGACAGCAAAATTCCAGGAAGAAAAGACTGAGGGTGTAAAAAAACCATCGCAAGAGTAATATCAAGTCCTAGTCCGAACTAAGCAGCATTAGTGGGAACAAGAGTAGGAATACCGACTATGCGCTCATTCCCATCACTAATCTATTTGAGGCCGCGTTTAACAGAAAGAAAACAGCATCCGGAGAGCAAAGCGTTGATCCTCTGGCTGACGGAAAATAGAACATTATCAAAGGACGAGCAAACCTCCCCTCTCTTTTATGATGACACTCTATGTTCATAAATATATCTGCAAATCGTACTTTATAATATCGATCTATTATGGGAAACAAACAGGACAACTAAGGTTTCGACCCCAACTACATCAGAAAACACAATGAAAACATGGCCCAAATCAATAACAACTATCGCCATCATGATCTCAATGTTTCAGTCTACAGCCATGGCAAAAAGCCACAGACTAAATAAATGGATTACCAAGCTGTATAGCGAAAAAGCGCGATATACAAACCATCAATTGATATAGTAACCATCAGCTAACCTAGGATTTCAAAAATAGTCAGGTTATAGTTCAGTTCAAATACGACAGCGAAATATAAAGTCGAGTCTAGCTCAATTTTGGCGTAACAGGAGTCTTGTAGGGTGAAGATAAAAGGACCACTAAAATTAACAGTCACCGGTAGGAGGTTCATTAACTTCCGAAAGGGAACAAGGTCCCTTTTTAAAAATAGATATTTCTCAAAAACGTAAGCTTCGAACAATTTACCTCGATGGGAGTCGTTATTAGAATTCATAACCCAACGTAAACTACAGAGTATACTCTCATTTATATGAAAAATCAAGAAAGATGGAAGACAATAATATAGAAATATGAAGCAGGGCCAGGCGTCTGCCATTTAGATGACGTTTACGGCGGGGGAGATGGTCAATAATGCATTGTTTGCATGAGCTAGAAGTCCAATGTTATGGTTATGCCTTGCAAACATCTTTGTCTGTGCAAAGAATGCTCAGCCAGTATAAAAGAAAAAACATAAGTGTGTCCTATTTGTCGAAAGAAAATAGTAGAGTTAGTGAAGATCTCCATACACTGATCTTTTTCGGCCCAAATTGCTATAAAAAATTAAGCTTCGCATTTATTTTTTCTCCCTCTATGGAAAAACTTCTATTGAGGGAAAATATTCTTATCTATTTCAAAGTAGGTTAAATACAGAGGAGAATAGTAGTTTTTTCAAACGTTTATCTTATGAGAAGTAACTACTTATATAATTGGTGTAGCAAATTTTGTTAACAAAATGGAGGGACCTTCAAAACAGGAAAAGATACAGAATCTAAAAGAATAAATATACTACGAAAAGTTGAGTTTAATCCTACAATCGATAAACTAATGGCAATCGAAAAAAGAATCACACATAACTTAAATCTATCACAAACCAATGCTGTAGATTTACAACGAAGCGGACCGACAATACAAATAAATAAACAATTAGGTAGAAGCCCTTGTCCAGATTCTTGACGAGCAGAAATAATTTATGCAAGGATTCAAACAGGACAAGCACACAGGAAAAAATTTAAATTACTCCTCAGGAATTCGAAATGGAAATGGGCAAAAGAGCAACTATTTGAACATGGATCCGATTTTCACTTCCGTTCATTAAAAGTTCAGAAAGAAAAAACAGTATATGCTTTAAATGAAAGATTTTTTGATGACTTTTAACTCTGTGCTGGTTCAGGCGATCACAGACTCTCGGAAAATCTATGAAACTTTTGATAGCTACAGCAGGTAAATCAAACTGTACATCAAATAGTCTGACAAGCAGGAAGCAGAAGCTATCGGATCCATATCTACAAAGAAATCAAGAAAATCATATGATTTGAAAAAGTTCGTATTGCTTGAGGAACTTTACAAGAAAAAAGTCAACAATTGCTCTGAAGTGCTGCGAAAAATCAAGAAGAGTATTAAAAAATTGAGAAAACATCGTCGTGAGTTCTTGTAAAATGTCCTGAAAAATTTGCAGTTCTATAGAATGCAATACAATCTGTGCTTTAACTAGGATATTGGAGAGGGCTTGGAATAATTTTATAGGAACAAAATAAGGAAAAGCTAGCAAAAAATTGAAGATTCTGAAAACTAGAACTCTGACGCATAGCTGGAAACATCAGCAAGTGTAGACCAGAAAATCATCGACAAAATCCATTTGATCTTTACCAACGTTGTCCAAGAGTTAAGTGTCCACTGCTGGGACGTTTAACTTGGAGAATAGACGGAAAAATTAAAAGTCAAGTCTAGTTAAATATCGAAAGAGTAAAACCGAAAATGTAAGGGGCACCTAACAATCGATAAAAAGTTTCTTTGCATCAAAGGTCTTGAAATCGAAAGGGAAATTGACTTAAACAACGCAAAAGTAGTTTAATCCGAGGATCCTAATGACTGTTTTTTGAAAATAAAACCAAAAAAGAAAGGTAACTCATCAATTTTCGTAAAATTCAGTTCATTGGAAAGATAAGACTAATTTAGACTTCACGTCGAAAAAATGCAAGTGGCAGAAATGATTTGATACTCCTCCCGTTTTTCTATCAGAAATGTGGAGCTATGTTTTCTTTAATAAAATGACGATATCTCAGAATATTTTGAATTTGAATATAATCAAAAAAAATTGTAAGATGTAAAAGAATACCAAAGTGTTCCTGATGAAGAACAAGGAGAATCCAGACTTCAATCAGTACTGGTATTCTGACAAGACGATCAAGTTTCTGGCCAGCCAAGCCAAGGGATCCTGGAGATCGTCCTTCTTATCGGTCCCCAGTGTATTCTACGCACTGGGGAAACCGTAAGACAAGCAATAATTTCATCTTTTCGATGTAACTGAGTAGATATAGACAGTTGGACGAGAAATTCGGCAAGAATAACTAGAATTTTTTCGCATACGATTTCAACTTCCCAGAAAAAATTCCGTAAAAGTATCACAACTATTTTGATTTTGTGCTCGCAGATCCTCCATTTATAACCGAAGAAGTGTGGAAAAAGTACGCGGAAGCCATCCTCAAAATAACCAAGAAAGATAAAGAAGGAAAATGCATCGGAAAGATTCTCCTAAGCACTATCGACGAAAACTAAAAACTGTTAGAACAGATACTGGGAGTCAAGAAAAGAAAATTCAAACCTTCGATACCCAATCTCGTCTATCAATACGCCCTTTACAGCAACTACGATAACTAGGACCTCGATAAACCGAACTAGTAAATTCCGGAGTGATTTTATTTATTAATCCGTTCTTTAAAGATAAGCCCTCAGGAAATTTTTTTTCACATAAAATCAAACGCACCCACAAGTCTTTCTTTGAACATTTGCATAGTACTATCTCATGATATACGCTTTTTCCTTATCGTTTGCATTCTCCCAGAACAATGGCATCTCCTCATCCAATGGATACACTTTTTTGAACAGCATATGTCTGTCCCTTTCTTTGAGTTCGTACTATTCTTTTTAGAAGTACAGAGTTAGCGAGTAGTGATAGTTTTCAGCATTTTACCAATTTTTTATTGACATTTCCAAGGTGTAGAATTGAGTGCTCGAAAGAGGGACTTACCAGGCTCCAAAAAATCCTTTCATTTCAAAGGTTTCGATGACTTTAGATTTCTATGACTTGAGTTCGAGAAGAATATGATTGTTAGATATTGGGCCTCGAATGTGGTTAAGCGAGAAGAAGAGTCGATTATTTTGGTTTTTAGACTTAATGACATATTTGCAAACAACTTTCTATTAGAATTCGAGTCTTTTCCTTAAAATAGTTGAATCGAGATATGTTGGTTTGAAAGGGTGAATAATATTACTGAAAATGTCTCTGAAATTCTTGAAATTGGTGACTAAAACACCCTAACTTAGGGCAGTTTTGCACTTATTAGCCTTAAGCATCTTTTTTATTTATTCTTCGAATTTGGTTAGTTTATTATTTTCAAGTTCAGAAGTCCACGCAAAGTTCCACTTATCTTAATTCTTGACCATTCCTTTGTCCATCAGTACGAGTCGATGAGATTTGTGACTATTACTACACTTTTAGTCGTAAATTTCTACGGAATTTAAAACCTTCAAAATTTTGTTTTTTAAAAATCCAGTCTCGGCCCCAAGATGCATTCCTTGTTTCACTTCATCCGTGATGCAGTATAGATTCTCCCGAGTTTCATTAGCATTTGCGTTTGACTTGCTGGACAGAATTCTCCAGAGATAGTCTTTTTACTATTATGTTTGCTTTTTATTGGATGGAATATGCCATGAAACCGGAACTTTTCTAGTCAGTTCGTACATTACTTGCATTGGTGTTGATATGCTAAAGAGTCTTCCATAGCTTCCATGGACTTTTGCGTAGGCTTTTTCGATTAAAGAAATCCATGAGTATTTTTTATCTTTGTAGTATGTAAAGAGGGGTTGTTGCTCAATGTTGCATGGGATTTTATTGTCAACCATCACATAGACCCACCTTTCCCTCACAAAAAACTTAAAAACATAGATTCCAATTTCTAAATTAAGTCGGAGACAGTACTTGCAAATTTGTGGAAGACTTACGGATAGATGCCATGAAACAACGGTTCCAAATTTTATTCCAGAATCTCGCGAACAGCTCTATACTAAATTTTCTTAGTATTCCACAAAAGATCTTAATGTTGCTAAACGAGAGTTATCAGAGTTTTTGGTAGAATATCATGAGTGCATTGGGGGGAAGATTGAAAAAAAAATTACTTGTATCTGTAAAAAAACTCTCCCATCCCTAATTCCATAGTCCTGACCCAATCGATGTTCTCGGATGGGAGGTTCATACCGATTGAAGTTTACCCGGTCGGATCTCCGAAAGTTGGACCAAACTAATAGTCATCCCAAAGCAGACCCTCTTCCCTGGTCAACTGCTCATTGATCAAAATACAGTTCCTCAGTGCAACAAAGGGATTCAGTAGCATCGTAGAAAATCCCTACTTGAAAAAATCTCGATGGTAAGTATTCCAGAGTGTAGGCTTCACATAGTAAATTCTCCTTTGAGAGCCTTAGAGTTTCATAGCTTCAATGAGCTTTTCAACTTTGACCCTTTGCCCGTTTTAGTTTCTGGTGAGAATCCCCCACAGTTTGTTAGTTTGAGCGTCCTGAAGTTAGAATTCATGGGTAACAAATTTATGAAACTGGTTTTCTGTAATGTAATCGTCATTTTTGTTGTACTGACCAACCACGTCTTCCGGTTTGTCTCCGTTGTTAACGATTTTTCTCCCCATCAAATAGAAAGTAAACTCCAAATCTTTTCCTTCATACTGAATATAGTCAGCAATGATTTCGTTGAATCCGAATGAGCCATGCTTTTTCTTATCGATTCTCTTGTACCAGGCCAGCATGCTGCCTCGCTAGTGACCAAGCTTCCTCTCCATTCTCTGAAACTACGACGAAT
>JAOWAT010087781.1:0-25392 GCA_028571025.1 Longipedia americana
CTATTTTTTATATTCTTCGTAAAGGTATTCCATGCGCTGAAGTAACATCATGATATTCGGCAAAATCTGAAAAAAATCAGGGTGAAGCGCGGTTTTCTGATCGAAACCTGGCACCAGTTCGGCAATACTAAGTCAGTCAAAGCAGGTACGATTTAATTAGGGTTTGGATGATTTATCCGAGGTGTTTAACGAAGATGCTTAATATCTCATTTCGGTTTCGATCTCTATGTTACGGAATAAAGCTACACGTCGTTAATTTTGGCTATGATGTTGTTTCTTTGTAGAGATTTTTTTGTGGTATCAAATATCGCTTCTATCGATGTATTCATTTAAAAAGCGTTCATCATAGCCTGAAGCTTGAGTTAAATTTTATCTAAACTGATCTCAGGCTTTCTTTCCTAAATTTTATAGTCTGTGAACAGTCCTTTTATGTTAAGTTTGGTTGTGGATTTCGGCAGAGACATCTATTGCTCTCTACTGATATTCATCAAGGTGTCGGTAGCTCTAAGATCATTCACTAGCTGCTAAGCACGCTCCTCATAAGTCGACTCCAGATTGTTTAGTTACTTGTGCAGATAAGAATCGAGGTACGAATCAAAAATCGATTCAAAATAAGTTGACATCAAGTGAGATATTTTGTCATCGTTAATTAGATTGTCTGCAGTTTTGACCAACTTTTTGCTTTCAATGTAGAACAGTTCGAGATAAGTCAAGTAAGCATGGGAGTTTATAGCAGAGTTGAGACTATTTTCTATTGATTCTTTCACCAACTTCTCAAACACATGGCTGATGAACCTCCTGGATACATTTTACGAATAGTTTTTGAAAATAACTTTCAACTCGAAAGGATTGACCTCAACGCTATTAATGTCCTAGTGGCAAAAGGCGTATATAATTCCTTTTTCGATTGTAAAAAAAAGGTCATCAATTTCACTGCTGGCGGATTCCACCGAATTTATCCGACTTATCAGTCTCACACCCTCAAACGCCTGCTGATTGTAGAAGTTGCTGACTTCATCCAACAGCTAATACTACTCGCAGTACGGCAGAACGTTCTTGAATCTATGATATCGCTAAGTACCATTATCAACCGATGCTACTTATTGAAGAACCCCTCTTTGAAATTCAAGATGATCTTGTTCTTCAACTCAGAATACTTCTTCATTATCCGCATTCTCGCCTACATGTGGCCCTAAGAGTGACTGTCTTCGAAGATGGTCTTGAAGACATATATTTTCAGAGCCGAATTTTTGAAATGTTTCTAATCGAGTGGTAGTAGTCTGTTCACCTACTCTTCAGTTCCTCGGACCAGTTTGCTAAAGTCGGCAATTATGTCTTTTGTCTGGTTCAGGTGTTACAACTGCTGCTTTTTCTGCCTCAGTATCATTGTCATCGGGTGTATTTGAATGCTGAGTCTTTTCCTATGACTTTCCAGTTATTTCGATATCTTTTCCCTCTCAATTCGAAGCAACTCCTCCTCTTTCAGTCTTTTGCGATTGTTCAATTCGTAAACGCTAGATGCGGTTGTAAACTAGTCCTGGATCTATATATAATAATTTCTTTTTGTTACCATATCTCTCCTTCTTTCTAACTCTTAAATTTTCTCAGTAATAGTACCATCCGCAGCTTCCAAATAATCCTACATTGATGCAAAGTCTTTGAAATCAGAATATTCCGTAGTGTAAAGCATCGACTCAATTTTCTAGCATCTTGATAAAAGCTTGTTTATATCTTAATTCATTTTTACAATTTTCGAATAATTAATATTGATTTTTAAACAGAAGAATCATTCTAAAAACTATTCAGTTATTTCAAAGTCCTTCCTTGAATATAAAAAATAAATTTAATGCCCCGACCCGTATTAACTCTAAGCTAAGTTCTATTTGGCCGTATAAACCGAGTTTTGCCGTTTATTTCGCAAGAATAGAATTCGTAAATTCATTTTATCCAAAAATAAAGAGCAATTTCATAAAAAAATGGGGAAAGTCGAAAAATATTTATGCTTTCAGCATCAGACTACTATTATTGACCAAGTGTAGTCAGGTGGTCATCTTCTTCATCAGTTTCGGAGTAAGTTAAAGTGAGTTCATATTTTAATGGTTCAAATCATTGACATGCCACGATCCTTTATGTTTTCTCTACCCAATCTCGCTCCTCATTTCCTCAACTATTTGAGAGGTTGTTTAAGAATTGTTTTTATCCTGATCACTGACTTTATCGATCAACTTTTATTTTGTCAGAGTCTTGTCCAGGCAAGTCTAGAACTTTCCAATACTAGACATATATTCGAACTAAGGGTCATCGAAGGACCCCACAGCGTTTTCCAACCTTTCTAAACACGAAAACCAATTTTGTTCCGATTTTTATGGATCTACATTGTCTGCGAGTATCTTCAGTTTCTTCGAAGTTCGCATAAATGACTTTGCTGCGTTAATTCCAATAGTTACCATCCGATTTACTCTTCCCTGCATATCTAAGGTTTATATTGGCCTCGTTCTGGTGCCCAGATTTTAGATCTTCTTTTGCCTTTTGAAGATATTCATCGGATGCTTGATCAAGCTTTTTGGAGTGCCTTATCATACTTTTGGAGAGTTTATAAAGCCCACCAATTTTTTCTTGGATTGATCCTGATTTATTTCCCATTAATTAATTATAATGGAGTTTGAGGTGATAAAGACATTATAGAACTTCAATGGTGATGCGGATGTTGTTAAATTTCTCCCTATTCGCTATTTGTCATCAGTTACTCCTCTTCTCCACTGTTCATCAGCACTTCACTGACTGCTCTATTATGATATTTGCAACTAATTGCGCTCTGCTTTCCAATTTTGGGAAAAACTGTTAACATTTTTTAAAAATAAGCTTCACAGTAGTCAGTCAAAAAAGATAAAAATGTCCTAACTTTCTACGGTAATGAATAATGAAACGTAAACGTGATTTCCCATAAAAATTGTCAAAAAGTGGGAATTTAAATTTAATATTTACGATCATATTCACAATATTAGCGAATCCTATGGAACAACAACATAAGCAAAGTCTTCTCAAGAGCGTTCACACAGAGAGTGTATAGCTTAAGTAGTTTCCTAAGAATACTGACTTTGCTCACTGCCAACAATCCTAGCAGGATTAAAAATTACCGGAGATATTCCTCCTCGGAGGGAACAAAAAACGTACCCAAATTTGTAACCCAGTCAACTAATCCCTGTACCACTAACGAAAGAAAAAAATCACAGCTATTTCTCAAAATTCTATCATTTAAATCGATAATCTTAGCAAAACATACATCCTCCAAGGCGACTAAAACGTAGTAGCTATCCAAGGAATCACTCTCAAGGGCGATCATGCGTAGGGGTCCATTAAACAAGGGTAGTTTGTCATAATCCGTGGACCTTCAGGTGGAGGCAAAACTACCTTCCTCAATCTAGTAGGGACCATAGACACTGCCACAAGTGGAACCGTAGGTATACTGTAGTATTTAAATGCAGTCATTGACAAACAAATTATTACTTAAAAAAATAAGGATTCCGATAACTCGCGACTTCGGAAAGATAAAATCGGAATCGTTTTTCAAACTTTTAACCTACTTGCTCTTATGTCAGCCTACTAGAACATCTAGCTCCCAATGAGAATAAAAGGATAACTAAATGAACAGCAAATGAAATAGAGAACAAAAATGCTCCTAAAGAGAGTGGGTCTTCTGTAAAGAGCCGACCATTTACCAAGCTAGCTTTCAGGGGGGTAACAACAGAGAGTGTAACCAAATTATTTATTCACAGAGCAATTGCCAGATCCCTAGCCAATTCTCCATCCATAATTCTTTTAGACTAACCAACCGGTGATTTAGATTCGAAGTCGACTGTGTAGGTTATGAATTTGATCCTATAAATCAACAACCTTGGATATGGAAACTCATCCTAAAGCAGCTAAAATCGAATAACAATTATAATGGTGACACACAATGAAGATCTGGAGTGCTATGGGGACAGGATTATCTTTTTTGAAGACGGACGAATAAAAAAACAAGTTCTTAACGAATATCAGTTTGCTTTGGATCCCTAGGAGTATTCAAAGTACCTCAACACTAAAATATGATTTTTGTAGAGTAAGTCTAAAATATTGCTGCTATCATTCTCGGTCTACTTTTATGTTAAATTTTTTTTTATAAGCAGACACATTTCGTCGATGCTTCATAGCCTTTAGCTATGTCCTTATGCCTTACAGCTGTTTTTTCATGGTTTTACCCTAACTAGCAATGACAGTTTACTTTATTGAAAAGTGGAGCGAGCAGCTCCAACAAAAGGAGCAGTCTCGTGTCTTTTTTCTCCCCTTTCCAAGGCAACTCTATTCCCAGCTATTTATCATAGGGAAAATTATCCGCACTTCTATCTATTATAACAGCGTTATCAGGAAGACACCCTGTCCTCCAAACTATCTTTATATGCTATAACTTTTCCTATGTTGATCATAACAGCTCTTACATGTTTACAATGGTACTTGTAAAGGTAGTGAATGTTTTACCCATCTGGCAGCAGGTTGAATAATGGATCTGCATCATTTGGCATCAAGTCCGTCCATAGTACCACATTTGCAATTTTTCCTATCTCGGTGAGGAAGGTTTATGTATGAGCTCTTATGAATAGTTTGCTACTCTTTTGGTAGAAAAGAACTCCCCAAGGTTCAATTATCAACGTTTGCGGGAGTTTAAAAGAAAGGTAGGGTGCCGGGGCTATTTAGAGATAGGGAAAGAGTCCTACAAACTTGTGTTTATTTAGATAGTAGGCGAGGAACTAGAAGATGTAGTGTCCATATTCGAATAGAGGCTGGTGGTTTCTTTCGATATGCTTCAAAAACTGAGTGATACAAAGTTGGCATTACTTGGTGTTACTTGTACTCAGTCTAACCTGCAAAATGTTGACGATCTCATTGTTATGCTCCATTCTTAACACAACCTACTTTATCGTAGACAACTCCTGCTTATAAGAATCTAGCTAAAAAGTCTTTATCGAATCCACGATCTTAATCACGGTTCGGGATGGCTCAATGGTCAGCTCATGAGACAAATGTATCAGTCTTATCAGAAACACAACGTTGGAAGTGCAAAACCCCATAAAGTTCACCAAATACGGTGACCGAATCCTCTTTTTCTGACATAACTCGATCGACAAATAAACTATTGCAGTATTCTACAACAGTCGGGATAAAAGAATCGTTCGGTGGTGTCTTTTGTTTATAATTCTGTTCAAAAAATCCCAAATGAACTCATATTTGTCAGAACACACGTCATCCACGTATTTTATAATTGACAACTCCTAAGTAAAGGGATGTCTTTATATCCCCCGCATTATCCTGGTTAGTAGCTAGTACAAACTCCAGAGTTACTGAATTCTGTGCTAATACTTAGCCAACTCCTCGCTTTTCTAAATCAACAACTTCTAGTCAGGCAGAATCGTGATGGGTTCTAACTTGGTTGCAGTATTAGCTCCCTTTTACTTATTTTTTTAGCTCTTTTTAACTTTTTCATATGCTAAAGGATATCTCTGCCCATTCGCTTTGTTTCCCACCATTTTGGCAGCACTATTCAGTCTGGACTATGGGTTTGCACTGTGCTCGGAGTTTCCAGATCTCGTAAACTTATGCTCTCTGGGCGTCTACTCATATTACCTTGTTCTTAGCAATCTCCTTGAAATTCTTTCGGGTTAAATGTCATTGTTATACGAAATCGATTTGTACTGTTTTTCACGAGTTTATGTTCTACGCTATCTCACCTCGTTAATTTTACGCTTCAAGCCCTACAGATCAAAATGTTCCTCACGATAGAAGTTCGATATTTGGAAAGCTTTCGATAAGTGTTTTTATTACTCATTTATCTCGTCCAGGCGACGTCTAGATGACGTTCTTGTCTGCTTTCCCTCAGCTTACATTATTATAAATAAAATTATTTAGATTTTTACAAAAAATATTATCATTGTTGTCCTCCTTTTCGCAACTTCAGTTTGGGAAGTTCAAATCCTAAGCTTTTTCCCTACCTCAAAGGACAATGTTACTAAGGGGAAGTTGAATGAATCATTTTTTTTTTGCTCGGTTTTTTTGTCCCTTGCTGTTCATCAGCATTTGCATTTTCTTGGGATATATTTTGATTACTCTGCTTCGATTTCATAGATCTTAACATTGCAAATCCAGGATCATTTGAATCCTACACAGAAAACTAACCAATCTACGTATTCAAGCCATTTTCGTTACTGTTTTCGTCCTTTCGAAGATGGTTTGCCAGTTTCTCCAATTCAATACTATTTCTATATCCTCGGAAGTGACTGTTTCGAGGGGAGCCTCTTTAAATTTTCATTTTCTTTTAAAATCTCGACAACTATATTTTCATACTTCGATTTCCTCGATTTAAAAATTTTTTTTCGAAGGAATTATCGGTTTTTTGAGTATTCTCTCTCACTTGATGAGATTTCTGTAGTTTTTTCTTATGCTAATTTTATCTTTTCTCCTAAATCAACGTACTGTTCTTTTATTATAACTCCATAATGTATCCTCTCAGTTTTTTCAGATGTTCCTACTTACTTTGAAGAAGAGTCGCTATTTTATCCTTGTGGTTCTTTTTAATTTCCTGAACCCTGCCTCTTTTAAACTCGATATCATTGACGACATCACCGGCATCTGCCAAACTTTGCAGTCCAATAGTATCTTGAGAAGTATACCTTATATTAGAATTGCCATTTTTCTAGTGCTAATTCGAATGGGAAAATTGATCAAAATTAAAACAGTGATCCCGATCGTGATATCTCTGACTTTTAGGAACTTCAGAATCTACTTCCTGCAATGCTAAATAGCTTTGAGATATTTTTATTTATTTTTTCTTTCTAGCTTCACGTTATGGTCTGAAACACAGTTTCTCCGACGAATTTGACAATGTTTGATTCAAAAAAACCAGCTTTAAAAGGCAGGAATGGTCATCTCTTCCACTGAAATATCTTATTTTTATTTTCTTCCACTTCATCTAATTCAGCTCCGCAGATAGTCTACACTTATTACTGGAGACAAAGAGCTGCCGATGAACCTACTCATTAATATTTTTAACCCCCGCTTACGAAATACTTTCCCTCGTAATACTGTCCACAGACTGCACAAAAAAGTGATTTTTCATACTGTAGGACTTGAGTGCCAACAAAAACTTCCTATTTCTTGCCTCTTCTCTTGAACTGTAGAAAAATTCGCAATAGGAAGATCCTTTTTTGTCCGTTATATGTGTAATTTTTTGGCAATTCCTAAATAATATATCATCGAGTAAACTTGTCTCTGAAGGACTCAGAGACTCATCAGTTGTGTTTATAGATAAACACTACCCCAAATAAGGAGGATATGGTTTTCTTGGCGCAATTATTTCAATTTCATTGCCTTTTAATATTACTGGGTCGCTTTGAAAAGGTATTTTAAAAAGGCTGCAGGTCATTATTTTGGAATTGTACCGATCTAGCTCCGACAGAAAGCTCGAACTTATTACAATAGAGCTAGTTGTTTGATTTTTTATGTAAGAACTGACTTACAACAGAAATTTATGTCTGTGGATAAAAGACTGCTTCCTCAGCCACTTCTGAATTTTTAAAGCACTTCGATTTTCAATCATCATTTTCTTTATCTCTTTATCTTTTCTAGTCCTATAACCCCTCCACAGTCTCTGAATTGCCAATGCAGCGACGGATCTTTAAACTATTTTTTAAAAACAGAAAGGATAGATTTTATGTTTCCCCAAGTTATTGATGTAAGATTTCTTCACTATGATGAACTTCTTATCGACTGGAAGATTGACAATTACTACTTTACTGAGATAGGCATTGTATAATTGTTCAATTTTTTGACTGCAAACTTCAAATTTTTTTCTTTATTTTCCTTTCAGACAGTACTTTTTTTTCGACCGTTACGGCAGTAAATATTTCTATTTTTGATGCAGACAGCTTTTATTAAACTTGCGAATGAAAAACATGGAGCCCACCTTCATAAAAAACTGTAGAAATTTTTTCTTTGATATTTTGTCGGGAATTTTCATAGCGAGATAACTTGACTTTTATTCTAATTTTTTAAATTAAATGAATGGTATCGAATTGCTTAGGCAATAGTCTTTCGTTGCAAAAATTCTCCCATCGCACATTTTCTTTATCGAACTCCAAAACTCTGAATTCATAGCAAATATCGACATCACCTTCTCCTACTCTGATTTGTGAATTGCGAGCTTTTCAGTGATCAATCTGTTCCTCTCTTCCCTCATTAGATAAACGTCCTTCGTAACAATTTTTATCTGCCTTTTACCTCTTGTCTTCTTGAGCTTTGCCTTCCAATATCTCTGTATTTTAAGTATCGGATTACACTGCAGATAATACTTACGAATTATTGTCAGTTACTCAATAACTGCCGCTAAAAAAGCAGAGTTATCATCAGTTTCCATAGAAGTTACGATAGGGAAGTTAAGCTTCATTGTGAGTGTCCTTTGATCAAAAAGTTCTGAGGCCCTTTACTATGTTCTAATTATCTTTTCATCCATCAGTTTGAGAGTTGGTATCTCATTAATCATAAAATGGCGGGTTTTCCCCTCATCCAGAGAATTTCCAAACAAAGTTAAATACTCCATTCCATGACACTGAATAATGCTAATTTTACGTCTCCAAGAGGCAATAGGCTCTTGATACTGGTAAATTTATTATAATGCAAGTATAGGACCTTCAGACAGTGAAAATTTCCGAAAGAAAACCCAACGGGAAACGATGAAAGTTTGTTATAAGATAGATCCATCTTCACTAATTTTGTAAAATTTCGAATGAAAAAGAAGTCTTTCATCGATGCTTTTTGTTCCGTTAATATCAGCACCCTCACCTTTTCGGGATGCCTAATTTAAGCCAGTTCGTCCACTTTCCGTCTTCTTTCCTTTATCATTTCCAGTTTTATTGGTTAATATTATAAAAAAACAATGTTATCTTTAAATTTTTAGAAATTGTAGCATGAAGCAACATAAAAACTCCCATTCAGCCGATTGTGGACGTCTGAGTGTACCTGTGTTTTTACTTATTCAACTTGCACTTCTTCAAAGTTTACATCGATAGTGCAACAGGACTCACCTAAGTGGGTCCGGAAATTGTCTGAAGACGATTTATTAGTCCTGCCAATTATAGTTCATCTTGCTTCATGCTCTGAAGTTTGTTTCCAAACTCTTATATTGCCTTAAAATGCATTTTTTGCGACAGTCTAGGGAGAGAAACCATCGATTTGCTTTTATTTTTATTTTTGCTAGAAGTGTTGGCATTTGCAAATCTCATCCCCGATTGGATTTCTTTCTACTGTTCTCTAGCACGATACTTCTCCGGAGAATTGCGAATATCCATTGGACTCAAGTCTAAAATCTTCTGTTCCGAGACTGCTTTCTTGATTACATTGAAATTACATCGATTCTCTATCTATTGGTTTTGAACCCATTAATGTACAGCTGAGCTCCACTGATCAATTTTCCTTAATTTTGGGCTGACCTGGTGATATTTTTGATGGGAGGTTGATATTGTCCCAGTTTGATTGGCTGGTTTGCCATAAGAACCAGAAAATCGTTGACTCTAGCTTTGTAATGATGGGACATTTTGTCATTTGCTCCTTTTATAGGTCATGCAGGTACTTTGATGTTTTTTTCTGAGTTTTTCTACTGAAGATTCGACTTACTTCTAAGTCTCCACGGTTTTTAGATCTCTTTCAAAAACATACCGATTATACATCTTGAAAGGTACTCCTCTTAAAGGAATAAAATTAACTTTTAATTTGGAATGCACGAAGTGATGTCATATTTTTTCTAGTTTTTATAAGTGAGAAATGAAACTAGTTCGAACATTAATCAACCTGTGTGGCACCATAATCAATAAAGTGAAAAGTCACAAGGCAAAAGTGATGATCCTGGGAGGAGTCGCCGTCATTCTCGTCAAAGTGTTCTTTTCCGGAAAAAAACCTATTCCATATATATCGATGAGTTAGTTTCTCAGACTCGTTGAGTTGGGACATGTTCAAAATGCTGTCATTCGCCCCAACTACATCATTTTCAAAAATGCAATGCAAAAAATAATGAAAACCAACCATTCTCTAATGCCGAAGTAAATTCTTTTCAATAAACTCGAGTAATCTATTTTCCTAATCCAGAAAAGCGAAACTAAATTTCTCCTACTAAGGTTCTACCTCCTACAACTAACTCTTCGTATTTTTCTTACTCAGTTTTGCAGTCACTTTCGCCTACTTTTACTTTACAAGCAAACAGGATGATTATGTCAGCAAAAAACCTCAAAAACTCATTCTATTCAAAGACATCATTGGACTTTAATAACCAAAAGTTGCACTTACTTAAGTCATTGACTACATGCAAAATCCACTCAAGTTCCTCAATATTGGAGCCAGAATGAGGAAGGGAATCATTTTATATGGTCCACCAGGAACCGGAAAAACCACGCTTGCCAAAGCATGTGCAAATTAGGCTAATGTTCAGTTTTTTGCATGCAATGCTTCGTAATTTTGCTAAATTTACGTCGGGGCAGGACCCAAAAAAGTCAGATAACTATTCAAAAAGGCAAAAGAAGAAGCACCCTCAATTATATTCATCGACTAAATTGATGCTATTGGAAACAGAAAAGGCAAACTGTCTTTTGATAGTGGGGCCGATACGTAAAGAAACTCAACCATAAACCAGCTGCTTTCATAAATGGATGGGTTTGGTTCTCATGATTCTGTTTTGGTCATTGGGGCTACCAATAAAATTTAGCTCATCGATAAGTCTCTTTTAAGGCCGGGAAGATTCGATTTAAAAATAGCCATTTCTCTTCCAAAAATGGAGGAACGTTAAAAAATATTCAGACATCACATGAGTTCCAAAAGACACAGTTTAAGCGAGGCTTTCTTTTATAATGTGGCGGAAAAAATGATATCCTGGAGTGGTGCTGATATATAAAATCTTGCAAATTAATCTGTCTACCACGCTCTTCGTAGAGATTCGGCGCTAATTTAATAGGAGGACATAAGAAATTGCATCCAGAATAACAACATAGCAGGAAAGCATTGATCAAGGTCACGAGGAGTATTTTAATTTTCTGTATATAGAAAAAGGTAATTTCTGTAAACTTATTTGGATTTGTGAACAAATTTATTTGGATTTGTGAACAAATTTATTTGGATTCGTGAACAAATTTATTTGGATTCGTGAACAAATTTATTTGGATTCGTTAACAAATTTATTTGGATTCGTGAACAAATTTATGGTGAATTTTCAGATCCGACATTTAATATAATATAATACGTTCGTTGGCCGAGTGTTTTAATTCAATTTCAATTTTAAGAGATATCAACCAATAAACCTTAATGAGTCACAACTCTTAGCAGGAAGAAAAACCCAAGGAGGAAAAATCGGAAAAAGAATCCCGCGATTAAAGAGAACCGGGTCAGTCATACATATCTCCCCAAAACGACCAGACTCCACAAAGGAAAACCAATGAACCATAAAGTCACTAGAAACTAGAAAGGACAGACTAGTCCATCAGAATCCTAACTTTTGATACTCCAGCTAAACTCACTCCAAACAAAAAAATTAATCTCTACACCGGCTGCAACTGCACCAGAAGTCAATGTCTAAAAATGTATTGTACTTGCTTTGCGTAAGGAAAAATGTGCGATAATGTAAATGCTTTCAGATTTAGACCTGTCTTTGTGAAAACTGTCGCAATAAAACTTAGAATCCAGCGAGGTCTAACGCTATCGTCTAAATAATAACAAAGGATCCCTTTGCTTTCTCGAGAAAGACAGAAAAGAGTAATCTCCCAAACACTGTTTGCAATTGCCTAAAGTCCAACTGTCTTAAAAAATACTGTGACTGTTTTAGGAGAAACATACTATGTACTGAGCAATGCAACTGCAGAGGATGCAAAAATATGGAAGGTGGAGATGAATTTAAAAGGAGTAGGAAAAAAGTTAAAGTCGAATGATTTTCCACTTATTTCAAAAATCTTTTTATGCTAACAAGAAAGAGTTATTCTAGAACTAGTATAAAATTAGTAACAGGAATGCATGCCCATGTGAGAATGACTGATAATATAGGAAAATTGAAGGATTATGCTTCAACTATCCACTTTCATCGTTCCTATCTATGCTTTTTTCTCACTAAAATTCAATTCACCATAGTTTATCCAAAACTATTTATTTTCAAGCACAAACTATTTTTGATGACTCTACCAATATATTTTCCCGCTAGTGCCAAAACAATTCTCAAACCTCAACAACTTATGTAAAATAATATTTGATTCCTCAACTATTCAGTCTCGCCCAAACAGTTCTTTTATGATCAACTGGGATTAATAACTCAAGTAGCACTTCTATCCTGTCGACTTTAAACACATTACCGACTTTAAGAAGCTCTCTGAGGGAAAATACGAAATAATTCTCTTGGAAGGTCAAATTTTGAAAGTCTAGTGCACATTACAGGGATACGTGACTGACCAAGGTGGAGTTTACTAGTGCTTCGATAATCTTCTCAGAGAAAACAGTCCAATGTTCGTTGCAAAGTTCAATTCGTAGCTTCAGAAAAAGCTTTCTCGGTTGGATCAATGAACCTGATGTTTGGACAATTAAATATCGGACTTTATGTTATAATATTTTCAATCATGTAAGAAATAGAAGAGCGAGACTTCCTCGCCCGAAGATAAAAAAATAAGTAACTTTTGCATCTGTACCGCAAGCTCCATGACCTGTAGTAATCATGCTGGGGAAAATTCTTCAGGTTCTAAAAATCATAACTCTTCACATCATTTGATAAAAGATTTTCCGTACCCGGCGTGATCAACATCTTTCTAGACGACATACTTTTCCTTCTGTTACTATTAGCAATCGTCGTCACTTTCTGTATTATTCCCTCAAATAGTGATCACCTATTCACAGCTGCGTTCCGCCAGTATCTGGTGATGCTGTATCTCTCTTCATTACTCTGGTTGGCGACTCCCCACTGGTTTAAGCACATAATCTATGTACTAATCCTAGGACTCTTCCCACTGCTGGCACTGCTCGTTTACCTGAAAGTAATGATGCCGTTATTTAGGTAATCATGATCGGCGACACGGATCCCACTCTTACCTACGAATCATACGTCGGGTATCTTTCTTTGTGGGGAGTCTACCTAGTCCTGATCTTAGTATACCCTCTTAAGTAGTTCGTGAAATAAAGCATTGGCAGTCTCTATTCCTACCTATACGGACTCTCCTTCTTAACCTTATTCGCCATTTGGCCAATTTATTCCCTACTGTAGTAGCTCATCGCAAACAGTCTAATTACCTTCCAATTCATTACGAATAACAAACCCCTGCTCATCACCTTCCTAAGTATCATCGTCTTCACCTTCTATCTGATCTTTCACACCACTTTCTTCGAAGGTAAAAAGGATAAAGTGTCAAAATTACTTTTGAGAGATTTCAGTCCCTCGTAACTTCGATCCCTAAAAGATGATGTCGACTAAAATCAGTCTTGCGTTTACTAATACTATAATATTTATTCGAGAATCATGTCTGTCATTGTCTTTGCAACCACCTTAGCCGCAGAAATATACATATTTCTACACCTTTCCGACAATGTTGACACCATATTCAGATCACTCACCCTAATGGGATTCCTCACTGGGTTTCTGGTGTTCGGGTCTATGATCAGCGGAATTTAAACAAGAAAAGTTTACATGTTTTTCATAGTTGGCTTCATCTCAATGATTCCGGCAGTGTTCTCTCCTCTTTACTACCACCTTTAGTTCTACTAATACGTGTTTCTTGGGACGGGGCTACCGTATGCGACTATATTCTGGTCAGTAATACGGGCAGTTCCAAGCAGAAGGCCAGTCCTGAAGATGAACGTGATTGTGCTAGGATACACTTTTCTACACGTTCCTATCATAGTCTTCATGCTGAACAGTCTCCAATATTTTTCAACCGACGCAGCCGCAATCACTATAATCAACAACATTATTTTTGGAATTATGGGATTGACAATCCTGGGAGGAGCCATAACTGCATTTGTTTATCTGATCGTTTCTCTGAGAGAGCTACCCAAATAGGAAGAAAGTGTCAAAAGGCCGGTGGATTACAATTATCATTAATAAGGAAATCCGCCTTACATTCCCTATACAACTAAAAATGTGTTTTCTCTCCAGTGGCTGATATCCTTGGATCTAACCACGGTCGGATGCATTTTCAGTGTGATCACTTTCCTTAGTTGCTAATGCACTTCACTGTACATTCTAAACGAATTGAGAAACACGTTTGCTACCAAAATATTCCTATCCTAAGTTATCCGATAAGTCATATACTCGCAAATTCCCATAATTTTCACATATTACATATACTCTTACTACTACATGCTTTCGTCACCGAATCTTGCCCGTGAAATACTATTAGGGAGTTTATTACTTGCTTTCGGGATAACTGGAATCGTACTAAGTTACACTGTAACACTTATACCCTTCACATTTAGAATTTATGGAGGCTCTTGCTTGGTTTTGCTAGCCATGTTTTTCGGGTTTAGAATCGTCAAAGGAATGAACTTAGACGTTGCCAAATTTGTTGCTCCCATGTTAGTCATGGTGACGTGGATTATTCTGGGAGCGCCTTATGTAATTATATTTCCGGTAATTTCAATATATGTCGAAGATGGTGTATATGGAACTTTCATATTCTGGTCAATCATGGCTTCCGTGATGCTACTAATTCTGGTCATCACAGCCGTGGCAATTATTTTCAACGTGTTAATGAATAAATTCGATATGTAAAGAAAGGTGAAATTTATGACTGAAGACATTAAAACATACCTGAACGACTAGGGAGTAGAATCCGATGACTAGGTGCTCAACGTTCTTTATGAATCCTACGATAACCGCGATAAAAAGTATGTTTTTTTCCTGAAAAGAGGATTCCCAGTGAATATTCAGACGGAAAACGGAGACGACAGCAACAAACTTGTCACCTACGATAAATATTTCGAAGAAAAGGGTCAGAACAAAGATCAGTCAGAACTTTCGGATGAGAAGGACGTCGTCTGGAAATGTCTGACGTTTTGCTGCGGCAAAGATTAAGACTAGATTTAGTCCGATCTTAAAAAAGTGGCAGAAGCAAACATTGTCCCAGATGAATAGCTGAGGCAACTGTTACCAGCTGACTTGGTAAGTGGGCTGATCAGAGATTCAAGACTCTAATTCCTGCAGCCCAAGCAGCAGTAATAAAACAAAAACTATGATCCTTCCAACGTCTTCAGCTCCAAAAGTCCCACCCTCAAGAATGCAACTATCATACAGAGACATCTCGGGGATGACTATGCCATCCTTAAAGCAAAAAGATAGTATGATTTAGCAATATAACTTTGGCATCACGTTTTCGAGTTCATTTCGAATCCAGATCACATGCCCCGTAAAGTCATCTTCACTGATCTGTCCATGTTCAATAAAATGGCGAAACTCAATCTCAGGGAAATATAGCTCAACTAGCTTTACTTCAGATTTTCCAAGGCTGAATGGTCCAGTATTATGGCAATGGACGTGTAGGGCTTTTCATTGTTTGTTGAGAGTCTCGCCGAAAGATTCCATCCCGAAGTGTTTCCAAAGTAGCACAGGAAAATAGATCTACTCATAAATAAAGTCTACTACAATCTATCTGAATACGAGGAGTTTCAGGAAGAAATGAACCAAGTTCACTACAAGAAAAAAATCAACGATAAAAATGAGTGGTCCCCCTTTCTAGCTTCGAGATAGAAATTCGAATAGTCATAACGTGAAAACCGCCTTAATGAAGATCGAATCCGCAACAAGCGACTCAGACATCAAAAAAACAAGTATATCGAACCCAACTAGGGGAAATTGTAGGTATAGGAAGAAATAATATAAGAAAAAAAATAGAAGTCTGCTTCCTGCAAGAAAAAAATATACGCAAAATACCTTTAGGCGAAAAAATGTTGCTAGAAGTAGTAAAAATAACAGTAATAAATCATCAAAAGGAACAGAGTCAAACCATGGAATTACCTCTCAGTCTAGTGTGTCCACATACTTTAACAAAAGTAGGTCAAATGGGGAAATTAGCATGAAAACAAAGAATACCTATTTAGGATCAGCTTCAACAATATCGCAATGGCTATTTTCAAACTAGTTGATCTCTACACATACCTTTAAATCTCTATCAGAGATCCCCAAATACAATGGATAGATGGAGTATCATTCAGCATTCTGCTTTTTGACTTCAAAATTCAGCTCTACATTGCACTGGCGTTAATCGTAATTACAGTTCCCCTTGGTATTTACGGTATCAAACTGATCTTGGAGGATAGACTCGGTCTGACCTAAACCAGGACACCTGCTTACTTTCCCCATCCCATGTTTATATTTACATCGCTCTATAAAGTTCTAATTTACTCCGCTTTTGTAACCATAGCTCTAACCCTACTCACTACCTTCAACTGCACCTGGACAAACGGGACTACAACTTGGACTCTACAGTTAGACTCTAATCTGCAGTGTTTTTAAACAGAACACACAATTTATGTGTTCCTATCGATTTTAGGCCTACTCGCTTATTATCCACTTAGTTCATATACAATGCCAAATTTCCAGTTTGCAGATAAAATCCTCGACTTAAAATTCAGACCGAGCTACCTGATTATTTATTTCCAAGTTAACTTCGTTCTAGTCGCTGGGAAAGCTTTACTTTCCCCTTACGGAGACAGTGCTGCTATTGAAATTGTGTTTATCTCCATAAACATTGTGGCCTTAGCATTATTAGCATTCAGTGTGATTTGGCTGAAGCCGTGTTTAATTCAGTGGTTCAACTACGTAGAACTCTTGGTAGTTTTGATCGGTCTCGTTGTCAATGCTTTGGGACTCATGCTCTATCTCACTAGACAGTGGATTTTGGCGGTTATTTTAGCCTGTTTGATATCGATAACCCTAGCATTGATTACTGGTCTTTACGTCAAAAGGGCATATTTTTCCGAAGGATCCGTTTTTGCATAAACAGCTTAATAAGTGCAGTAGCTCGAGCTTCACTGGTAATACAAGCGTAAAAAAAATATTGATCTTTTGAAGTAGTAAAAAACAGAAAAGGGGTCAAGCAAAAAGACTTTACCAATTCCTGAAAACATACTCAAACTCTAAAGCTTAGATGAAGAAATTGAAGTAAAATGATATTTTTGAATTTTAATTGTGCTAATCTTCAAGTACTCGAAACCTCCCGAAAAAGATTGAATCGAGAGTAGTCTGAATTGATATTATATTTGCGTATTGGACTAACTTTGCTCTGCCTAACAGCTTTTCAGCACACTGCACTTGCGGTCCACCGAAGCTTCATCTCCTAGGTGCAGTGGGTATTTTCTGGTTGCTGTCCCTGCCTTTCCAGGCAAATACTTTCGAATTAGCGGCACCTCAGACCCTCTCCGATTTTAGTATGACTTTTGTCATGTAGGTACAAATCGAAACGCTCTCTTCAATTCAATCATTGGTGTCGTTTGACATAGTACTTATGCTGTCTGCAAAATATTTTGGCAAATTATGGGTTTCGAATCATAAGAGTGATAAAAACTGGTCGTTGAGCCGAATAAACTCGATATTAATAATAATCATAGAGAAATTATCATTAACTCCCGTTTTCAACACTTGTCGAAGGTAAATCCACAAATAATTCCGACAAGCAAAAAGATCAGGAGCAAGACCAAGACTATAATTCCGATCATGATCTTCTTGTTCTTCCACCACATTTTGTTCTTCACTTTTCTAGCTGTATTTTTCATGTCCAGAGACTGCTCCGACAACGTTTCGCTCTTCTTCACCAGAATGTCGATTTTTTATCCTCGGTCGATAACCTTATCCATGTTCTTTAGAGATATCTCCTCGAGCTCTGTTAGCTCTTTCTTCAACGAACTCAACTTATCCACCTTCGATTTATCATTAAACAGTTCAATTTTTTCTTTTAAAACAATATTGAACTCCTTCAGGGAATGAGAAACCGCCCCATTCCTTCTCTGAGCATCGTATCTCATAAAGAAAATCTATTGGATTTGCTTCAAAAAACTGACTGCTATTCTCGTTTCGTACTGTATCAGGTAAAAGTTACATTCGCTTCAACCATAACAAGAAATACAAAACCTTCCTTTATGTATGTATAAAAAACATATTGAGCAGTCGCAAATTGCCCAAATGTCTTTGTCATGTCGCACTTCCGCAAAACCTAACTGTCATTAATTTCAATACGTCTTGAGCAATCGCTGGGAAATTTCCAGAAAAAGGAGTGAAACTAGAGAGCACAATATCTTTCCCTCGTGCTGCCAGAGAGTATATCATCGACATTTTTTGTAAAATTTGATATATAATTCTTATCAACTCTGAAATTAAAAATGGTATCGAATTTCGTTTGCCAGTTTGAATACTTAATCCTAAAGAAAGTGGAGTGAATATGGATTTCCCAGAAATATTGTAATTTGGGATAAATTTAGAACGAGTTTTCGGCTAGTTTTAAAAAGTGGTTAATTAAAATAAAGTAATCGTTAAAAATTGAAAATGGGAAGCAGCTCTTCTAACTAACTGACGGATGGAGGGTAATAAATCTTCAAAGATTATAAATAAATCAGAAAATAGGGCAACGGTGTTATTCTGTCGCACCTGTAAAGTGGGTAAACGTACTTCCTGAAAGAAACAAATTTCATCAGCAAGAGAGACTATGATCGAGAACTTCAAAGACTACAAAAAGAAGCGGCTAAAGACGAGAACTAAAATGTGATTCGTGTCATCAAGTACTGGGGCAAATAGTATAATAACTTCTGCTCCAATTCCTACAAAGTTTACTCCGTCTACGAATCCCCAGAAATCACCCTCCTCGACGAAGTCTCGGCCAGACTGAAATAGGGACGCTACTTTTAATAGTGCGATCTCTGGAGCATCCTACAATCCATCACCAATGCTCTCGCGGAGTCAAAACCCACAATGAGTGTCTAGCCGTCCAAAATATACATCCAGGCCGACGGTCTCCTAAAACTGGCCCACAACGACATGACAGACGACTAGTATCGATGCATTATCGACTAAAAAATTTACTACGCCCCATAAAAAATCGCAAATTTCAACAAACCCGACAAAGTTGGCAATCTCCAAAAGTAAGCTACTTTCAGCATGGGAATGACACTCCTAAATGCTTCTTTACTGCAAGACCTCTACAGTTGCTACGATTACAAAAACATGCTCTTCCATGAAACTAAACTTGAAGCAGCTTTTTCCGGATTGAATTAAAGGTACAGCTAAGGGTTCATTGAAGCTTTGGCAACCATTCTTTAACCAAATCCAAACAGAAGACCATCTCTCATCTAGGTTCAGGATATTCTCAATGCGAAGTGGAACAACCAAACCGAAGCAGATGAAAGCGTTAAACCGGAACGATAGACTGAAGATTTGAAACAATCTCAAACTGTGAACTAAAACCTCGAATAAGGCTTACCCAGGACTAACTACCAAACGAATCATCCAACCAGCACTCAAACAATCAACAGGCCATCTCTGAATCCCTTAGGTGAGGTTCAAAATGGGCCATCAGTGTATCAAACTAGGGCCTCTTATTAGCCCTCTTCAAACTACAATACATATGTTCCTTCGTATGAAAGCAAGTAGAATTTATTTACAGATCCGAAGTTCTTAGAAATGATTCGAAAAGACGTAAATTAGATCAACATCAAAAAGAAAATAAATTAACTGGGATAAACTTCTTCCTTCGGAACCAATGCCAACATCCATCTTGCCCATGAATTCTCGAGAAATTCATTACCTCCTACTAATTACAGCGCCTCACAAGTTTAAAGTAAGATTAATTTCAACAACATACCATCAGAGCGGAATTTTTCCAAGTAAAAAACAAATTAAAACCGACTGAATGACTCCGATAACCACTCAAATCCGAATAAAAGTGCCCAACAATCAGCTAGACTGATCAAATCTATACAATAAGACAGTAACGATATGGTTCTTAGCAGTCAAAATTAGGCTAAAATTATTCGACTGTAGTCTGCAAAAGTCAAGTACATCCCGATATTCACATGCCAATAGTACGAAGACGGGCGATATTTCGAAGGATTAATGTTTAATGGCGTTAAATAGGGTAAAGGGAAAATGATCTATGAAGAAGGCTCCTATTATGAGGGAAACTTCCACAATGACAGCATGAGTGGAAAAGGAACTCTCTATTATAAATAAGGCCAGCCGGCATACGAGGGAGATTGGTCTGACGATCAATTCCATGGGAAAGGCATCCTTTATAATCAGGAACCCAAAGAGCTCCGAGGGTAATTTGATTTTACCGACTTCAACGCTGTTGAGGAGTATTGGGTCAAATATTAAGGTAACGTCTGTTTAATTCAGGTTAATTTCACTCGGATAACAAATGCGGTCAAGGAAAACTTTTCCTAAGTAACGGAGAAGTCTTTCTCGGCACCTTTGAAAAGGATTCCATCAACGGAAGGGGACGATTCACCAACATTCGTGGTGAAGTCATCGATGGTGTCTGGGAAAGCAATGTACTCGTTGAAATATTCAACAACTAATGATTACATGACGATTTTGCATTTTATCTACGTTGATTTATCAACTATATTGATGAAGTTGCCTGAATTGAATTTTAAATACTGTCATTATTGTCGAAATAGGTTGACAGGACGATTAGGGAGTGGTAAAAATATGAAATGAGGGAATAAACCATCACGTAGTCATCTGAGAATGTTGAGTATCACTTCATTTTTGTAAAGTATATAAGCCTTGATGTTGTTCATTTCTCCTTTGTTCAAGGCCAATCTTAAGTACTTCGTCTCCAAAAACCATTTCATGAAATTGGCAAAAATTTTGCTCTCGGGAGTCTACGCGTCAACGAAATATTTTAAGGCCTTGGGTCCCGTGAAGTCTTTTTTCTTCTTTGCGATCTCATATTCAAAATTAACAGGATCATAGTTAAACTGGGCACAGATCTCATCTACCTTGTCCTGATATAGTCCTTTCTTGATCACTCTCACTGTTTTTTGACAAATATTGAAACATACGTTTTTTGTGTATGAAGACTATGGGGGCGCCCTTTCTTTTTTTTCTACCCTTTTCTTGATGCTCTTGGTTTTGAAAGGAGCTTCAGAAGACTACTCATGGTAGGATTCCTTCTAATCGATGGCTTCCCGGTTCTCTTCCTCAACTTTTGTTCCCTAAATGGAGGCTGGCTAATGGAAGAGAATGTCCTTAACATCCAAGAAGTTCTACTACTCGGTCATGCTGTCCATCCTAATTTCTGATTCGAAAAATATGTCATTGAAAAA
Organism: Longipedia americana; assembly: GCA_028571025.1. NCBI lineage: Eukaryota > Metazoa > Arthropoda > Copepoda > Polyarthra > Longipediidae > Longipedia > Longipedia americana. The sequence goes on from JAOWAT010087781.1 coordinate 21,358, forward strand.
AATGTTCTAGGTCATTGGGCATTCATTCTTTCACTACATTTTTTTAAAGTTCGAAATTATTATGGGTTCAACACTGGCTTTAAAGAAAAAGCTCCCGATCATTCCCGACACTTTTCTTTTATATTTTTTACATCATTTAACCTTTTATGTCCATTCATTTAATACATTATCTCTCTTAATTTTTTCTCTTGTTTCAAATTAGTATTTCAAAAAAAATTATGCAAAAAAGTCTTATTTTAAACAAACATAGTCACAGAATTTTCCTAATTTTTTTTGTCTGCTTTCGCAATGATGTTTTGCTCGGGGTGTGCTTTATGCTAATTGATCAATTTTACCTATTTTAGCAAAGAAAATTTGCTTAAATATGGAACAAAAAAAGACTTTAGCTATCGACCGAACAGAAAGAACAAACTTTCAGTAGTTTTTAACTGTGGATTGATTTTGAAAATACCCTATATTTATAGTAATTGTATAGTCGTAAAGATATTTTTCTTTTAAATCATTTCAAACAGCAGATGCCCCGGAAATAATTTCACAGAGCTCCATCGTAATCTTTGCCTGTCTTAGCCTATTAAAATCCAAAGTCAATGCTTCCAACAGCTAACCCGCATTTTTAGATGCATTCTACATGGCATTCATTCTCGCGCTCTGTTAGGATGCAAGGTTATTTAGAAAAGCATTGTAGAAAGCAGCAGCAGTATAAAATTCGTAGAAAAATTGAGCGGCATAATTCATTTCGAGATCTTCACCATCGTGTTTGACAACATATTTGAAAGACTCTAAGAAGTCTTTTTTGCTCATCAGTTCCAGTTTCCTTTGCACTTGACTGATGACATTCTTGAACTCGTTGAACAATATGATGCTTCTATCGCAATCTTTGGATTTCTCCATAACCTGAGCGGCGATGGAAGACGCTGAATCGTAACACAGTTTACCTGTTGGGAAGTTAATTGGAGTGAGTAAGTTGGTGATCGCGTACTCCATTATATCCGGCATCGGTCTGTGCAGGGCAGATGAGCCTTTATCCCCGATAACGAAGATCTTATAGGATGCTCGATCCTCCTTAACCATGCTTTTGATCTCTCTGATGATGTTGGAGTTGGTTCCGCCGCATAACCCTTTATCTGACGTAATCGGAACAAGAAGGGTCTTCTTCGGAGTTGTTGGAGTTCTTTTTTTATGAAGAAAAGTTTAGTTCTGGATAATTTTTTCGACAGAACCTACACCAAAGAATCTGGCTCTTTCAAGTCTAGCAACATCCTGCTTCATTTTAGATGCAGCCACCATCTTCATAGCCTTTCAAATAGTTAAACGGTGTACTTTGGTAATCTTTTTGATCGACTCAACTGATCTCATCCGCATCTTGATTTGTTTGAGATTTTTGGCCGCAAAATTGAACGATGGCTGCATGGTTAGCAAACCTTTCGACGAAATGACTTTGTTCATCAACATCTCCCCAGTCGCAAATTGATATCACAATATTATTATCTCACAAAATCATTTAAATAAAACATATTCATCTCATGTCTCGGCAAAATTGCTTCAAATAAAAAATGATGTCGTTTGAGTCTCCGTTACCGGGTATTTTTGAAACGGAGTAAAAAATCTTATGTTTGGATTTATAATTATTAGGATAATGTAAACAGATCGAACGAGCAGATTAATTGTTGAAGAGCCAGCCTACAAGGAAAAAGATGTCCAAGCTCAGAAGGCCCAAATGGACGCTTTGATGGGAGGTGCTGAAGATGAGCACTGTGTGATAAATTGGGTTAAACTGATATCTCTCGTACTTTTTACGTACGGACTTATTGTTCTCGTTTGGGTTTTGTGGTAACGATGTTTTCCTATTCAGCACCCTGATCGAAACCATGAAGACCGATTCTAGTGGTCAAAGAAGCGTACTGGCCTCTTACGTCGATGGAGGAGGATTACTTCTGGGTCTATTCTGTTTCTACGTTCTGTGCTTCGGAGTAGCATGGTTCTTCGGTAGCAGACAGAGAGATCGCATCAGAAGAGAAGTCGTCGAGAAACAACTAGAGAGGGAACGGGCCATGCAGGCACTCGTCTTCGATTAATGATTGTTTCAGCAGAATCTATTGCTTGTCCCTTAATTAACCCCAATCAAACATATATTCAACAACATCACTAAGAACGGCAGTGTCGGATGATCAACACCTTTCTGAGATGTGAATTAAATCAAAAAGTGGCTCATAAAAATGATAGAATAAACAAATGAGTATTGATATCACTGTTCTGATAAGATGGATAAAATGATAGAATATAATTTGACTGCAATTACTTAGAATGAAAGCAGAAATCCTACTATTTTTATTCGTGACCACAGGCTTATCATCCAAGTGCTTCGATCAACCTTCTTGTTTCTAAACACGCCTGTTCAACTTCAACTTCCCTGAGGAGGGATTTTACCCGATCAAAATATAGTAAACGCAAACTAATTACGATGTAAGAGCATATGGGGACTTTAATGATGATCTTCTGTACGTATTTGTCCCTAATTCAGGAGTGATTTTGTAGCACAGGTCGGAAACAACCAGCTGGCCATTTATGTGTTCGACAACTCTGTTGATTTCTTCGTTCGAAAACCACCCATCAACATTTCCTCCGGATGCGAACCACAGTCCATCTATCTCTGTAAACTTTTTGTAACGAAGATGATATAAATAACGATGGCTATTTGGACTTCACAGTTTGGGGATCAAATTCTAATTAAAACTACTGCTTAATACCCTTTGTTCAAACCGCAGATGACAGTCTTACGTTCACTTAATTGCCGGGAACCTAGCTACTAAGCCCTCTGCAGCCCATATACTTGTCTCATCGCAAGCCTTAAGTCACTGGTTTTCTAATCTACAATTCAACTAAACAAAATATTACACAAGACACTGGTCGGCAGATACTCCGCTATGATTTGGTAAACCAAGTTTACCTCACCATCGACTGGAAAACACTATTCAACTCATAAGACTCCTATTCAAGTATTAAATTTTCGGACCCTCACTGGAATTCATTCCTAGATATCACTGGAGACTGCCTTCCCGACGTTATCGTTACCAATTAAAATGAAGAGATATAGTTTTGGATCAATCGTGATACTCAATTTAGGCTGGAGTAGACTCTTTCCTTTCCAAATCAGGCGTCTCTGTCCTTCGCTGACATCAACTATGATGGTGGAATCGACATAGCTACATTTTTTAAAGATGGTACTCTGTTAACTTATTTAAACAACAATCCAGCCCAGTCATCTTCAGATTTTTGCCGCTAGGATTTTTATATCCCACCTTACAACTTTAATAATCCTCAAAGTTTCAAATTTCCCGATACTTTCAACATTAGATAGCAAGTAGTTCACTTTGGAGATGTCAATATCGATGGCTACCCTGATCTTCTAATTCTTCTTTTCGACAAGGATCACAACGTGAGTCTCCCCTATATCTACATGAATAGTGGCACTCAAATTCCTGGTTTCACGCCCTCACCATAATACAACAATATTTTTAGAGAAAAGCTTCAAACAAAAGACGTAATCTCGGTTAGTTTCTTTGATATCCTTTAAAATGGCATCATTGATGTGTTTGTAGGGGTAGAAAATCAAAGTCAGAGTACGGAAATGGTTGCCTTTTACAACAATTATCTGTATCAGAACAGTTTCTTCCTAAAAGGCTACGGAGCTATCGGACCAAGCACTAGTCGAGGGTCCTTCCTGACAGCAGGAATCTTTTACTGGATCAATAGCATGGATGGAACTATAAAAATCAGTACACAGTCTCAGTGCATACAGACGGCATATAACGCTCTGCAACTGCCTTATGCCCTGAGTGGACTCGGGAGGGCCAACAATTACGTATAATCCTTTACCATCGCTAACGAAGGAGTCAAAAATTAATGGTCTCCTATCATTCCGAACAGTCAACTTGCAGTTTATACCATGAATGCCAGCCCCAAGGACTGGGTAATCAAAATATTTGTTCTTCCAACTGAATCTCTCCTTTACGTTGTAATAGTTTCAGGGTCAAT
>JAOWAT010087782.1:0-10788 GCA_028571025.1 Longipedia americana
CCCTGATGACGTAAATAACTATTTTCCCATTTGGGGGTTTGGAAAATGTGCAATTCTGACATTTGTTTTCATAATCATCCTCCAAATCTTAGTTTCAGTAGTAGAGTGAGGGAAACATTAACCACAAGTGTAAATGAGATTCACTTCAATATGGTATTGAAGTTATAATTTTATTCTCTTTCTTGATTAAAGTCTTAAGTAGGTAATTCTTTGATTGTCAAATCAGTAGTAAATGGTGCTATAGTGTGAACAAAATAACTTTGACCACTATCAGGTTGCTTATAAAGTTTTTATCTAATGTAGACCTCTGTCCACTCAAAATTGGAAAGAGAATGTTGGTTATTTCAAAATATTCTGTGGTATAAATTCAAAACTTATGAAGAAAATTCAACTAAAGAAAACTTAGTTTGATTTGCCTTAAAAATTTTCATTTTGACTGGAAAATGAGCTTTGTATTTAACCATTGAAGGTGATATAATATAGGAATAGCCATGTAATTTTGAATTGTCTATAACTCCAATCGTCTTATTTATTAAGGCTTCGAAATTTTTGAATGGATGTGCTTAAAGGGCTAGGGGTCAATTTGTGTACACTACTCATTTCAAGACAAATTGACTTATGTGTGAGACCCATAAAAACAAAACCACCCAATTTTATTAAAAATCAAAACACCTTTCCGGTGTAAAATTCATCAATTTTGTTTTATGAAATCTGAGCAGAGGAAGCATTGCCTCCGTGTAATCATTGTGATACTCCTGCTGAGATGCTCAGCAGGAGATTTGATTCATGGTGGCCGATTGGATGCTTAATAAATTCATTTCAGGAGAGATGATATTGGTTCATAAAGAGGTGTGAGAGTGGGAGAACATAAAGTGCAGTAAATTGATGGAAATCTGCTATCTCTGAGTTTAAAAAGGAAACGTCTACTGATTTTTAATATAAAATAAGCTGATTCACCCCCATTTAAATTGACCTGAGATGGAGAAATCAAATGAAATGTCAAAAATCAGAATTTAAAAAAAAACTATCCATTTTTAAGTTGCGTAGCAAGGTATCAGGACCACTGGCGTGGTGGTGTGGTGGTGGGATGGGGGGGGGGATTTCAAATGTTAAAAATCCTCCAGAAATCAGCTCTTGCCATAGGTTTCATGCTTTCCAAGGGAATATTAACAAGGCTAAAAGCATCGCAATGTATACGAGTTTAGATCATCAGTCATCATTTGTGAGACATGACACGTCTGTCGTCAATCATAAAACGTCTGTCGTCAATCGTGAAACATCTGTCGTCAATCCTGAGATGTTTGTTGTCAATCATTAGATGGATGTTGTCAATTATGAGAAATCTGTCATCTTTTGCGCGGCGTCTGTCATCAACTCTGAGACGTCTGTCATCAATCATGAGACGTCTGTCATCAATTGTGAGACATCTTTCATCAATCGCGAGACATCAGTCATGAATCGCAAGTCATCAGTCATTAATCACGAGATTCTAGTTGTCAATCTCACGATGTCAGTCATCAATGTCTAGACATCCATTGCCAATTGATAGATGTCTGTCATCAGTTTTGAGACATCTGTTGTCAATCTTGAGACCTCTGTCATCAGTCTTGAGAAGTTGAGACGTCTTTCATCACTCTTGAGATGTCTGTTATCAATCGTGAGATGTCTGTCATCATTCATGATACATCTGTCATCAATCGTGAGACAACTGTTGTCAATCTTGAGATGTTTGTTGTCATAAATTGCGAGATGTTAGTCATTGATTGCGGGATATCAGTTGACAATCACACGATGTCAGTCATCAATGTCTAGATGTTAGTTGCAAAATCGTGAGATGTCAGTCATCAATCACAAGACATCAGCCGTTAATTGAGAGATGTCAACAATCAAAAGACATCATTCATCAATCGCAAGATGTCAGTCATAATCCCAAGACATCAGTCATTACTTGCAAAATATCAGTCATCAATCATGATGTTCTGCGAAACAGTCACCTGCTACACAAGTTTCTGCACATTGAAAGAATAAAAAATCGCCAAAATCGGCATTTTTTGGCATGTGTTTATTACATAAGAAAGTATGCAAATTTTATTCTCCAAATTTTAACGGCTTACATGCCTTGAATGGTATAATGAGCTCTGATAAATTGCAAAAAAAAACATATTGAAAAGAGGCACTTGCTGCACAATATTTTTCACACTGGCAAAATTAAAAATTGCCAAAAACAGCGTTTTGTGGCATGTGTTTATTGTATAAAAAAGTTTGTAAATTTTATTCCGCAAAGTTTGACGCTTACATGCCTCAATTGGTAAAAAGAGCTATGAGAAATTGCGAAAAATGTATCGAAAAAGAGGCACGTACTGTACAATATTTTACACATTGGGAAAATTGAAAATTGTCAAAAATCTGCATTTTTTGGCATTTTTTGGCATAGGTTTATTATATAAAAGTCTTCAAATCTTATTTCACAAATTTTGACGCCTTACATGCTCTGATAGGTCAAATGAGCTCTGAGAAATCATGAAAAGCATATCCAAAAAGAGGCACCTACTGCACAATTTTCTGCACATTAGCATAATCAAAAATCGCAAAAAATTGGCATTTTTGGCCCTCTTCGGCATAGGTTTATTGTATAAAAAAGTTTGCAAATATAGTTCCGTAAATTTTGATGCCTTACATGCCTCAATCAGTCAAACAAGCTCCGAGAAATCGCTAAAAATGTATGGAAAAAGAGGCACCTGCTGCACATTATTTTGCACTAGAGGCACCTGCTGCACAATTTTCTGCACATTGATGAAATCCAAAATCTTCAAAAATTGGCATTTTTGGCACTTTTTGGTATGGGTTTATTGTACAAAAAAATTTGCAAATATTATTCCTCAAATTTTGACACCTTACATGCCTCGATCGGACAAACGAGCTCCGAGAAATCGCGAAAAATGTATCGAAAAAGAGGCACCTGCTGCACATTATTTTGCACCAGAGGCACCTGCTGCACAATTTTCTGCACATTGGCAAAATCAAAAATCGCCAAAAATTGGCATTTTTTGGAGCTTTTCAGCATGGGTTTATTGTATAAAGAAGTTTGCAAATATTATTTCGCAAATTTTGACGCCTTACATGCCTTGATCGGTCAAACGAGCTCCGAGAAATCGCGAAAAATATATCGAAAAAGAGGCGCCTGCTGCACAAAATTTTGCACATTTTGATCACTTTTATTTTTTCTTATGTTACACGCTCAAACCAACGTATACTCGTAAACTCGTATACAATATTTAGTGCTCCACCAAGAATTAGCAATTCTAGATAAACTTCGCTGTATGTCTGCAAGGGAATTAGGAAAAGAAAAATCTTTATTTGACAATTAAAAATTTGGTTTGAAAGTTGATCTACTCCTATAGACAAGCATAGTTTCATTTATTTATTTATTCATCTCCAAACAAGACTAACAAAACATTTCTTTGCTTTGAAATACAATTAAATAGGGTGGAAGATGTAAAACCACAACATTTCATTTGTGAGCACAAAGAAAAAGGAAAGTGTGGGTATAGGGGGGGGGAATATGAGGCATCTCATATGAAAACCAGAGTATGGATACGGATTGATATAAAAGAACAACGTGCCTTATATGCTTTAATTTCAATATATCTTCTTGTATAAGGGTGTACCAAAAAATTCAAAATCATGTGATCCTGGTCTTATTCAATAGATTTTGACATGCTGATTGCAAAGATATATTTCTTTTGAACAAAATTTTCATTTTGACCCAGCACTTTAAGTTTCCCATGAAATCTGGTATTTCATCACAATGCAGAGAGGAAGTATTCTAAATTCTGCAGAAAATCTAGGAAATTCTCATGTTGGGACAAAGGAAACATTGATCATATGACAAGTATAAAGTAAGAATAAAATTTTCCATCATTAATCAAAGAAATATTTGATTTAAAGTAGATTTTGGAATACTTCCTCTGTTCAAATTAAAAAACTTTAAATAGTTACTCTAAAATTAATGTGCCGGTAGGATGGGTCAAAATGCATACATTTTTCAAAAAAGGGTATTTTTGGAATCAGGAGGTCAAAATCTATTGTATAAGACCCGGACCACTTGATTTTGGAATTTTTTGGTACACCCTTATATAAGAAGATATATTGAAATTAAAGCATAAGGCACGGTGTTCTTTTGAATATAATGTTAAAAATAAATAAGGGTCAATTGCTTACTTATAATTTTACACTTCTCAGACCCAAAAAATTTATTGCAGAATGGCATAAAGAATTACAATATACCTAAATTTCTTAGCATTGGGATAAATTGTCTTTTTGATTGTTGCACACCTTTGTTCAGGACCCCCTGTGGATATCTCTGTTATTACCCAATTTAGGAATGTCTTTTTTGCATGATAAGTTTCATTTTCACGAAAATATTTATTCATCTAAAATTGTGTAAATTTTTCTCAAAACCGCCAATTTTGTCACACACAAACATCAATCTTTGTACTCTTTTGTCACATGGGATGGGTGTTGTCATTGAATGCCTAATTAAAATTTTATCACCATAATAAAAGGAGCAAGTTCCTGATTTTTTGAAAAGTTTTAATTGGATTGAATCTTACAAAAGAGACAAAAATCTTACAATAAGAGATAAGACGGTTGTCAATAAACACCAAAAAAGGGTTGAGAAGGTAACTCGAAAATGTGTACTTTTGCCAGAGTCAGTTTCTGAAACTTTTGTCACTTCCTGAAAGCAGCTCAACTCTTACATGGTCATTGGAGTTTTCCTCTGAGTCCTTCGGGTTCTCCTGGGGATAGGGAAATCTTGAGCAAAAAGCTTGGAAGCTGGCAATTGGGCATGAAAATGTCCCGCAAATCACCAATAAAGAAAAGTAAGCTATTTAAAAACAAATAAAAATTATTAGGTCTTCAAAAGTTTGTAGTTATCAAATATGCCTCATATTTGATAACTTCAAACTTTTGAAGATTTTTTAAATTAAAATACCATATAGTCATCATGTTGTTGTGGACAATTAAATGTGACTTCTTTTACCCATATTATTATTATAAACTGCAATTCGATAATATTTATTTAAAGAATTGAAGGATATAGTTATTTGGATGAAAAATCCTAGTTTCTATTGCAGCAGCAGGAAGTATAAATAATTTTAAATTCACCTCAAATTAAGAATAGAAAATGCCTGTGTTGTTTTAAAGCCCAATAAAAACACAATTCTTTTGGGTAATTAGTTGAAAAATTCAATCAGTGTGAGCTCATTCATCAGCTGTAGGCAAACCCAATCAGAGTAGTATAAAGTTTTTTGTTAATGGATTGATCCTTAAAAATGACGTCATAGAGGAAAATACGGATCTCAAAGATAATAAATGTGGTCCTCTATTGACCTGCCATCTACTTCCGGGACCCCATTATTCTCCTCTTTGCTCTTTTTTTGACTCTGTCTCAGATCAACCCATTGGAAATCAGAACAGTGATATAGGACGCTGGAAATCTGTTAAAAATCCAAAGGGTATCAACAAAGGTGCTTTAAATCTGTTAAAGTATTTTGAAAGAGTTAATTAAACTTCAATAGTGTGTTTTAGGTTATTGACTTGAACTTCCACAGGGTGTTTCGAAAAACGAATTAGAACTTCCGTGTATAAAGAGTGTTTGTGCAATCAGACTTCCAATTTTCCAGAATGATTCTAAAACATCCATAAAAATTCTTCCATCTTTATTAAGAAACGACAACAATAAATCATCCTGAAACACAAGAATGATAAAACAACAAATTTTTGATTAATCAATTTGATTAGTTAATTATTTTTATCGATGCTTCCATTTGATACAAAACTACTTTATAGTGCAAATTTAAAGCATTAAAGACAATATTTCGAATTATTATTGAATTAACTAGTATAAAATGTACAAAATAATCAATACTTTCTTTGGCCATCCAACTTGAATGTGGCTATCATTAACTAGGTTGCAGAGGAAGTTCCCAAATATTAAAATGAACTCTTAATTACGATTGAATCGGCTGTGAAAATAGTACCTGAAGTACAATATGTTAACTACAATAATATAAAATATCAGCTGAATCAGCTCTATGTAGCATTGTACATTTCTCTTATAAGTCCAAACCTCTGTCTAAATTCCCATTTTATCAAACCTACTATATGTAGATTGTAAATTTTTCATCCTAATTTTACTCCAACTTGGCAAGAGTAATGACTACCGTATTCCATTATAAATTGGACCTAACCATGCTAAATCTGGACTAAGGTCAATGCTTGTTTGAAATTCATTCATTATGGTATAAGATCATTGAAAAACAATATTATAAATCAAAATTTTGTTCTTTAATCATTTTATACCATTAATGAAGCTTAAATGCATCAATAAATAAATTTTTAAGAAGTATTAACCTTAGTCCCAATTTAGCATGGTTAGAACCGATTTAGAATGAAACACGGTACGTTAAGGATTAGAGAATCTTCATTATCATGTTTCTCTCTTTCTTGCTGAATTTGTATAAAAATTGGAGAAATAATGGGATGGAAAAAGTGATGGTATATAGGCTTAATAAAAAGAACATTCAGATAGAGGATAAGATTTATACTGATTAAAATGAAATATGCACAGTGTCGTTCATAATGAATGCCTGGGAATGGAAGAAGGCAAAATTGGATTTCCCCAAATTTTACTCACATTCATTTCAGACGTAGGGGCACCTCCCATGACCATCAGATTTCATTTTGGACGATTTTACTTTCTTCCATATTATTCTCCCTATAAAAGTACAATCAAAATGTAAACACAATAATTCAGGTTTATTTCTTGATTGTACTTTTATAGGGAGAATAATATGGAAAAAAGTAAAATCACCTAAAATGAAAATAATGGTCATGGGGGGTGCCCCTAGGTCTAAAATGGAACTGAGTAAAATTTGGGGAATTTTATAGAAGTAAAAGTATCCAATTTTGCCTTATTCCATTCCCGGGCATTCATTATGAACGGCATTGTACGATAATTGTTAACATGTATGATTAACAAAAAAAATTGTCATCAATATAACCTATGTATATAAATTTAGTTAATAGTACTTTACAAAGAATAACTCAAAGTAATATTGTTGAATTGTAAGAAGGCTTTATATAACTTTTAAAACAGGTTTTGAACAGATACTTGACATTATCATTCTTTACTGTTATCAATATTTATTAGTATGAAAAATTTTAAGATAAAATCTTTACATCCAGTTGAGTAATAACGATGGTTCTTTGACAGATATCAAAATGTTTTTTGTATCTCAAAAAGGTTTCAGTCAAATAAGTTTTTTGGGAAAGAAGCCACTGATGGACTTTTCTGACGCACCAAAAAATTGACAAGTTATAATGCAAGGGTGTTCCAAAATTTCAATTATTTTCTAAAGTATCTTCCAGTTTATTTCATGATTTGTTATAAAGGTATCACTTTTTGCCCAATGTAATCCTTACATACTTGGTTCAAGTTTTTCAACAATTTGAGACAATATTTTTTCCCTCTTCAGCTGGCTTTTTTCGCAAGTTTTAGATGACTCATGTACCGAAAAATTTCGTATTTCTGAGTTTTGGTGTTTTTGGGCTCAGTTTTTTATATTTTGCACAGTTTTGGAGGAAAAATTCAGTTTCCTAAAAATTTCTGGGTTTTTCAAAAATTTCTAACAAACATTGATTTTTAGTAAAATATTTGTCGGGAAAGCGACATTTGCAATAAAAATTGATCAAAAATGCAATTTTTCAACTGAAAAAAAAATGATAAAATTTTCCAAAAGCGCTCAGTTTTAGGAATTAAATTGCAATAAAACAACAAAAATTGAGACTTTTTTCTCAATTTTAGGTATCTTGTTATCTAAAGATTTTGTATTTCTGAGTTTTCGCGTGTTTACTCAGTTTTTGGCAAAAAATCTGCTCTCAGTTTTGAAACTTTTTGCCAAAAAAAGCCTGTTCAGATACAAACAACATTTCCAAACCAATTTAAGAACCATTGTGAATATGTATTGAAAGATTATTATTAGAATATTTGCACAAACAGGCTGTCCCAATATACCATAAGTCCAATGACTGCAAAATAATATTTTATTTGTATTTTTAAGGATATATCAATAATCAAAGAGAGACATTTAATCAGTCTTAACTTTTTCTAAAATTTGGCAAGGGTTGTGAAAATACGTATTTAGATCAAAAGGAATAATTGCAGTATCAATTTCAAATATATTTTCAGTTCAGCAATTTTCTTAAAAGTTTTCAAAAATTTTCATTACATTTTGAACAAACAACTTTCCTTATCATTTTAAACATTTCTTCCAAGATATACAAAAAATAACTTTTGATTTCTTTTGGAATGGGACAGCATGACAACTGCTGTTAAACTCAATCCAGTGATCTCTGCGCGAATGAAATAATCACAAAGTGTGTGAATGTCTGAATGATGTAATTCCTCAAAAGCTCAATTTATTTCTCTAAATTGAAAGATGCGATCCATCATGTCCAAGACAGCATTCTTAATTTAGGTGTAAATTTGCTGAGTAAACAATGCGTCCAAGATTGTCTATAAATCCATCGTACTTAGTAGGCTCCGGACTAAGTTATGTAGTAAAATTTTTAAAAGACCTGTACCAACGTGGTACCACCCAGAAAAGTTAAATAAGGTTGAAATATTAAGATTAGTGAAGAAAAATCTCAAAAATAACCCTTGCATTGGATCCGCTGGGCATGACAAGTTTACTTCATAAAATGGTTCAGATTGGGGTCTTATTAAGTGAAAAAAAGCCTGTACTGACGTAAACTTCAACTGCTTAGCGGATGCCAGGGATAGTGAATTTTTGAAAGTTTTTTTTTCACTAGGCCTAATTTTATACCCTTATCTTACTTTCCAAGGTGGTACTACCCTATTCTGAGATACTTTCTAATTTAGTCCGGACCCTAAAATTATGTTGATTGCTTTTTCATAACTGAGGCAACCATAAGAAAAACCACCTTCATTTTTTATTTGAAAATTCCTGATCTTATTTGATTTTTTCACAAATGTCATGGATAACTTATGGTTGATATCAAAACTCTGGTGAAATTTTAATCTGATTTTGTGGAATTTATTGTTGATTGAAAAAATATTCAATTTTTGATGTAGGTCAGGAAGTTTGGTTTCAAATCTATGCCGTTTTGACGATTATTTTTTTTTCAGTTTATCGAAAAGAAATTGGAGGAATAATTTCAAATTTCAATGTTATTTCCTTGACATTTGTTTCTCGAGTGCTCAATTGTCAAAATGTTGTGGTTATGAAAAAATATGAAATATCAGTGTTTTGGCATCCTTGTAATTTGGTTTTGTAAACATTGATTATTATTTATAACATATGTGATACTGTACTGATATGTATTTTGTCTTGGTTAATGTGGTGTAGGTTCACTAGAATATTCTAACTCTTATTTGATTTAAGAAATAGCATCTCTCTTTTGAAAAATATTTACCTTCAAAAATACCTAAGACAAATTTCCATTGTCGAGTACAAGAATAATTTTATTTTCAACAAAAAAAGTAATAACATTGGAAATTTATCTGAGCGTTATAATAATTACATTTACGCATAAGAATTATCATAACTGTAATTCATATTTGAGGCGTCTTAAATGAAAACCAGCGCTCTGTGTGAAGCACTGAGCGCTGGTTTTCACTTACCAAGTCACATTTCACGAAATTGCAGTACCCTCTTTGAAAAATTCTAAATTTGAACTATATGTGAGAAAATATTTTTTACACTGAAGTCTAATTTTAGTTTTATTATGCAATCATATTCTGAATACGCTTTAGATGGAATTATTTTCTTTGTTAGCATTCATTTACACTTATAACAAACATGGGGACAAGGTGTTAAAATGGGGGGGGGATATGAACCTCAGAGCAGAATAAATTGTGATCAAACTTCAGGGAACTATCTTTTCCCCATTTTTCTCTCTATTTTACTCTTTCAGAGTAGCTGTAATTTAAGAATATGGATGTACCTCTGATTGTATAAGTAATTTGGCTGGATATTTGTTATAAATTCTAAGTTTTTGATCTTGGGAAATTTTGAAGGAAACTAATTTTCATTTTGATGAGGATTGTGCACATGGTTGAATAGCACACCACCCTTTTGAGTAAAAACATAAAATTAGAGTTTGAATGAAGGGTATTTCATTTTGCTTAACGAGTATTTTACGATACCTTGCATTATAACTATATAAGGGGATGGGTTTTAGTAGAATTGATAAAAAAGCTCAAAAACATTGCGCATTATAATCACTTTACAATTGCCTAGAACAAATCGTTATCAAAAATCCAGCTACATGATGAATTCAATTAAATGACATTTATTCTGGACTACAAAAATTTTTCAAAAAACAATCGTGTGATAAGAAAGAACTTGTAGAACATTTTTTAGGAAATGGTACAAAATAAATCAAACTTCAGTAATTTTTCACATAGCCATCTTTGGACATTACAATTTATTTTTCTGGGAGAACTATCAAGCTTTTTTGACATATATTGTCCATAACACTCAGAAAATACTTTTGAAAACTGATGAAAAATTTAGCAAATGAAAAAACGAAATTCTTAGATTTCTAATTACCCAAAAAACTTGATTTTTTATTAGGGTGTAACACAAAGTTCCAGAATCAATTGGTGTGGGCTTTATCTTTCAGATTATATATTTTAAAGTCCAGAACAAAAACTTTTTTGAGAAAAAATCGAAATATGGACCTCCCAACCGGCCACAC
>JAOWAT010087893.1:0-10788 GCA_028571025.1 Longipedia americana
ATTTTTCAAAAATTTTGCAATTTTTCAAAAATATTTGCAATTTTTCAAAAAATTTGCAACTTTCCAAAAATTTTGCAGTTTTCCAAAAATTTTGCCAATTTTATAAAATTTTTGTAATTTTCCAAAAGCATTTCAATTTTTCAAAAGTTTAGCAATTTTTGGAAAAGTTGAACAATCGACACTCAAAGGTGGCTTTTTGAATTTTCAATTGAATAATCAAAAGGTCGCTGTGCTGCACGGTCTCGTGCTTGTTTCACAGATTACACACTGTCTCAGGAAAACTTAACATCCTTTAAATTCTTGAAGCCTTAATTAATTTGGACCACACTGTCTTTAAAATTGTTAATAACTCCAAAATTTGCTATAACTTTCAATGATCTTCACTTCTTTAAAGAGACGTCCAAAGAGTCAAAAACTTCTCAGCTTTTTCAGTCCATTTTCTACTGTCCTATGATGTTGCCTGGGCCTGGACGGGTTCCGTCCTTGTTTCTTGTGAAAATGAAGAAGATTGGCTGAGATAATAGAATTTGACTCAGATTACAATAGTTAGAGGCCAATGTTATTCATTGTCTGTGTACTGTAAGACATAAAATATATAGAACTGATATTATAACTGTATGGGTTAGATGCAAAAAATCTTTATTGCCCCACCTCTTGTATTACCCCACCCTCAAAGATCACTGAAATGCTATAACCCCATGGGGTAATACAAGGAGTTCTACGGTAGTTTTGTCTTCAGTTACAACTTTCAAAAACATTACTTGCTCTTAGTTGTAAGAACGAAAAAAGAATGGTGATTAGTGGCGATTATAAGTAGGCTCCGGACTAAGCTATGTAGTGAAAATTAACAAGCCCAGATATGTGCTTAATCCTCAACGTAGAGATATTAACCCTTATCCTCATGCGATGGTTTATCTAACCTTATTAACGCATGTTGATCAGGGTTAAAAGGATCAGATTTACATTTTTAAAAATCTGTAAATGCCCAATTAGGGCATGTTCAAACTTGTTAAAGCCTTGTAATTT
Organism: Longipedia americana; assembly: GCA_028571025.1. Taxonomy (NCBI): domain Eukaryota; kingdom Metazoa; phylum Arthropoda; class Copepoda; order Polyarthra; family Longipediidae; genus Longipedia; species Longipedia americana. Next base: position 1,027 of record JAOWAT010087893.1, read on the forward strand.
CATAATACAAAGAATTTTTCCAACATTTTTCAAATTTTGCAAAATTTTCCAATTCTTCAAAATTTTCCAACTTCTCCAATTTTTCCAAATTTTCCAAACTTTTGAATTATTCCAAATTTTCCAAATTTTCCAATTTTTCTAATTTTTCCAACTAGGTAAAAATTCAAGTTTAATCTTGTTCAGTTCAAAGATATTGCACCATATTTAATTCTCCATGTGATATCAATTTTAATTCTAATTTCAAACAGAATGTGTCAATTTATTTCAATACAAAATCAAAAATCTATTATTTTATGAAAACCAAATAAATATTATGTGCAAAATAGTGATCTGATGAAGTTCAAACTAATATGAATGAAATATATAATCAAAATGTATGTTGCAAAATGTTGTGAATTTTAATTTTACCACCTGATCTTATGTTCCCCCAAATCTAAGACAAGAAGATTATTTGAGATATCGTGAAAATTTCTTCACTTTTCTTGGTTTTACAACTAATTTTTATGCTTTTTGGCAAAATCTCAAAATCCAAAATTTTACCTAGTAAAAATTTCTCTAAGTACCACTAGGTAAAATTTTGGATTTTGTGATTTTGTTAAAAAGCATGAGAATTAGTGGTAAAATTTAGAAAAGTGAAGAAATTTTCTTGATATTTTAAATAGTCTGCTTGATAGAGCACCAATAAGAAAAAAATCTCAAAAATGTTTACAAATTTTCATTAATTTCTTCGAAAATTTAAACTTCAGGTCCTCAGACCCATACAATCAAAAGATATTAATGACATTTTATCAGAACATTAACAGATTCCTTAGAAAGAAGACGTCCCAATTCATTTGTAGACACAGGTTATCAGATTGTATCTAAATACAATTGGTTCAACTAATTCATCCAACATCAATTCTAATTTAGTTTAAATGAAATATTCTTTCTTCTCATTTCAGGTTATCTAAAATGGATAATCAATCACAAATTGATGGTACTGATGCAAATGAGAAATCAAATCTACTCTCTACTACAGTCTTCATCAAAATGGAAGAAGAAGATCAAGATGAAAGTAATCTTTTATCAAATCTACCTTCTACAAGTGACCTAACAAGGGAAGAAATTAAGTGCGAACCAGAACCTGATCCACTTGAAACGAACAAATCACATACAAAAGCTACCTTGGAAAGTGGACCAACTTTTGTTGTAAAACAGGAAAAAATTGTAGATGAACCAATTGAATTGCTGACTCAAAATTCAGGCAAACATATAAGGATTGAGATGATAACTGATATTGTTGGAAAAAATAAAGTGGAGTCTGATTCCTTTGCAACATTACCAGTGTTTGATTTAGAATATTGTAAACTTTCAGAAACTCCAGAGAAATATAACCAAATTAAATGTGCTAAAGATGATATAAAACAATTTGAAAGACATGAATATAGAGAAGAGGAACATTTGAAAATTGAAAATACAAATTTTACAATGAAACAACTACCAAAACAAACATATGGAAGAGGGAACAAACATAAAAAAGTGCAAAAAGAAGTGAGAATTGTAATGACGCCAAATATTTCCATTCAACCGGAAGAAATTGTGGAAAATACAAATGAATTGGTGACTCAGAATTCAAACAAGCATTTAAAAATTGAAACAATGTCTGATATTGAGAAAAGTGAGAATGAAGCTAAAACCTTAGCAGTATTTCCAAAGTTTGAGATAGATTTTGACAAAATTTCAGAAGATTCAAAATCTTGCAATGAAAGTAAATCTGTTTATGATAATATAGATCAATTAGCAAAGAAAAAGTATGGAAGAAAAAAAACAATTCGCAAGTACCAAGAATATGCAAAATATATGAATCTATATTTAACAGGAAACTTTCATTCTTGCAAAGAGTGTGACATTGAGTATAAAGCAAAACAACAGCTAATACAACACATTGAAGCATTCCATTTAGGCATAAAACATTCATGTACAGAATGTGAACAAACTTTTACTCAGAAAAAAAGTTTAACGAGGCACTTCAATTCTGTTCATTTAAAGAAGAAAGTTGAATGCAATTTGTGTACAAAAACATTTTCAGGCCAGAAATCTTTGAAGAAGCATATTGATTCATTTCATTTTGGCAAATTATATCCATGTACAGAGTGTGAGAAAAAGTTTGCTAACAAAGATTATCTTGTAGAACATATTGATGCTATTCACCGAGGCCAGTTAATTAGTTGTGAAGAGTGTGGCAAAACCTTTATTAACCGTGGAGGTTTAAAACGACATTTTGATTCTATGCATTTAGGAAAGGTGTATACGTGTGCAGAATGTGACAAAACATTTAAAGACAAAAGAAATCTGAAGAGGCATAAGTGTGGCTCTGGTTATAAGGAGAAGTTACATGCTTGTACTGAATGTGACAAAAGATTTACTACAAAGGGAAATTTGAAGACTCACATAGATTCTGTTCATTTAGGAAAGTTATATGCTTGTACAGAATGTGATAAAAAGTTTGATAGGAATACACTTTTAATGAGACACATGAATACTACTCATCCTGCCAAATTAGATGAACCGCAGTGAAAAGAATTACATCTAAGAGATTATCTCCAAACTCATTTTAGATTCAACTTTTAAAGATATATTATGATAAAAATGTTTAGTGAAAGTAGCCACTTTACAAAAGCAAATTGGGTTGCCCAATTGGCGAAATTGGCCGGACGGAAAAACCAAGAAAATCATCTTTATTGATCTGGAATTTTCTCCAATTTTAAAATGGATATTGAAAAAAGTGAAGATTGTTTAAGAAACTAGAGAATCTCTAGTTTCTGAAAAACCGCTTACTTTTATCAAAACGTCACTTTAACTGAGAAAAAATTAAAGATTTAAAGAGGTGGTTTTAAAAATTTTCCCGTCCGGCCAATTTCGTTAGGACGGAGTAGTAATAGTTTTAATGTAAGAGATCTATCAATTCTTGGACATTGTTAAAAAAGAGCAAATTAAATCTCAACAATACAATAAAATATTGACAGAATTTATTTTTGTCTTCTAAAAGTCAGCAAAATTGGTTGGGTGGACTGCTTCATCCATAACCATAGTAGAGTTTCATATTATAAAATTCTGCTATGATTAAAGATGAAGCAATCCGCCCAATCAATTTTGCTGATTTTCCATATTGTCACTTTTGAACTTCACTACACGCACAACTGATCCGATTTGGTAGAAAACCAGTGAAAGCAATTTCTATCTCAGGCACCCTATCACAGCTACCAGTAAATGGAATCAGATGGAGTTTCTGGTAGAATTGTAGTATTTGAAATTAGTCTCTGAGATAAAATTCGAACTAAAAATCTGCTTGATCAAAAATTTAATAACATTTAGGGTACATTCACACAACTTATACAATCTTTAACCAAGAGAAAATTAAGTTGAAAATTTCTCTCAGAAACATTTTTCAAATACAGGGGTCTCTCGATTTAATGACATTGCTCAATATAACGACAAATTTGTAGCTCTGAATAGGGTTTCATTTACTAAATAAACCTCTCGAAATAATGACAATCTTGAGGTTTAAAGACATTTTGCATCATGCCTCCCAAATGTGTCGTTATATCAAGAGACCCTTGTACTGCATTTCTGCCAGAGATTCTATCTGATTCCATTTTAATGGTAGCTGCAATAAGGTGCCTGAGTATAGTTTCATATAAATCATAAATATAAAACACCAAAAGCAACTTCCTAAAACCAAAGGAAAAATTGTTATGATTAAGTGAAATAATTTTATATCTTTCCAGATTTTTGAAAATGGATGATCAATCACTAAATCAAGTCAATGATATAAATGAGAAATCAAATCTACATTCTACAATTTATATCAAAATGGAAGATCCCGATCCCGATCCAAAGCCAGATCTAGAGCCAAATATAAAGCCTGATCCAGATATCGAACTTGGGAAAGATTCAAAAGACTCTAATGAATTAAATCTACCATCTACAATTGATACCCATATGGAAGAAATTAAGCGTGAACCAGATCATGATCCGCTTGAATTAAACTCAATTATCATTGTAAAGCAAGAAGGAATTGAACGTGATCCAGAAGTCAAGAATGCAGACAAGTTACATGCTTGCACAGAATGTGACAAAAAGTTTACTGATAAGTATTATCTGAAGAAGCACATCGATTCTGTTCATCTAGGGAAGTTTTATTCTTGTAAAGAATGTAACAAGAAGTTTATAAAAGGAAGCCATCTGAATAAACATATAGACACAGTACATTTAGGCAAATTACATTCATGTACAGAATGTGACAAACAGTTTACTGACAAAGCTTATCTAAAAGAGCATGTTAATGTTGTTCATCTAGGTCAGATAAATGCTTGTGAAGAGTGTGGAAAAACTTTTACTAAGCGTAGTAATTTGAAAAACCATATAGATACTTTTCATTCAGGCAAGATGCATGCTTGTACTCAATGTGACAAAACTTTTAATCGAATAGATCGTCTAAAGTTCCACATTGATACTGTTCATCTAGGAAAATTACATGCTTGTACCAAGTGCGATAAAACATTTACTGAATATAAAAGTTTGACAAGACATATTAATTCTGTCCATTTAGGCAAGTTACATATTTGTCCAGACTGTGACAAAAAATTTACTCAAAAAGAAAATCTGAAGGCCCATATTGATTCTGCTCATTTAGGAAAATCACACCCTTGTCCAGAATGTGTCAGAGTTTTTGATAAAAAGGCAAGTCTAAGGGCACATATTAATTCTATTCATGTTGGAATATTGTATGCTTGTACACAATGTGACAAAAAGTTTAAACGAAAAAGTTATCTGATGTCCCATATGGACTCTATTCATTTAGGCAAGCCAAATACTTGTCAACAATGTGATAAAACATTTACTACAAAACAAATGCTTATACAGCATAAGAACTCTGTGCATTTAGGACATTTACCCTATGCTTGTAAAGAATGTGATAAAAAGTTCATTCGCAGAGACTGCCTAAATAACCATATTGATTCTGTTCATCGAAAGACAGTATATTCATGTACAGAATGTGACAAAAAATTCTCTTACAAAAGAAATCTGAAGACCCACTTTGATTCGGTTCATTTAGATAAGCTAACTTATAGTACAATATGTGATAAAAAGAATGAACAGACAACACAAGAAGTTCACTTAGAGATGGCATCTGAACCATCATATTGATCGTGTTCATTAAGTTTGAGATATTATTGCAGATTTTCAGTCGGATACTTTTTTAATTTAAGCGGGTGTTTTTTCATATCTACAAAATATTCAGAAATCCCTCAGCAAAAAAATTCAGTCATAATATATTATCTTAAATCGGTATTTTTATGCTCAAATATGATTCGCTATCAACTAAAATAAAACCAAATTCTTCAAAAAAAAAAAAAAAAAGAAATAAAAAATAAAAGAAAATAAAATGTGTTTGTATGTACCAAAGTTTCTTATTGGTCTGAGCATGAGCAAATTTTTTTATTTAATAGCTATTTAATGAAAATGGGGATTACAACACTAATTTTTGAAACTTTATTAGATTAAAACTATTCCAGAACAAAATGAACAAATTTTTCAAATTTTGCAAAATTTTGGTATGCAAAGTGGTTTTTGGAGAACTAAGAATGTTCTAAACCACTTACTAGTACTGTAAAAATGATTTGCGGTTTGGACTACTATAGTCATGAAAAACCCTTAAAGTGCATTTTTAAAATTTTGATATTTCCAAACTTTTCTGGACCCTGAAATAAATTGTTAATGCGAAATAAATACAAGGAAATATAAATATTTTTACTTCTCTAAATTTTGTATACTTTCTTTGATAAGTTGCTAAAATTGTTTCTGAAATTGGCAATAATGTTCATTCAACCTTGTTTCTGTGTAAACTATTTCTTCCTTATTGTAGTCAGTCAAAAATTGGAAAAGTGGAAACCGTCTTTCATAACGACTCACTTTTTCCACAATTTTTATGAAGCGAAATTATTTGCTTCATAAAATTATGAAAAAAGTAAGCGCCATTCCTGATTGCTCAAGGAAGGGCTTTAACTTTTTTCAAAATTTCGCTCGTCATTGTAAAATGTCTCACTTTCCCATTATTTTCCCGAATAAGTTCGACATTTTTTCCTATGACTAAAATAGTTTTTCATGCAGGTATAATTAAACATGACGGGCTCCATCCTGGACCAGGCGAAGAATCTAGACATGTGGGACAAGATTTGACAAAAGAGACAAAATTAGACACAGCATGACACACAACATATCAGACATCCTTTACATTTTAATGAAAAGTTCTGACAAATTAGGGACAATTTTTTGAAAACTTCTTTTAAAATTTGTTAGCAATACCTAATTTTTTTAAGAAGTTAGGACAATTTTAACATCATTGTAGTAACTTTCTGCACCAACTATTGAAAATTTTTGAATTTTTTAAAAGAAAATATACGAAATTTCTTAATATGTCAAAAGACACTGTTCTTTGAACGTTTGGTTCGCACTAGCATTACTCCATCACTTTGGTGGAGTAATGCTAACAACCCTTATTAGTAATCACTAGCATTACTCCATATGATTACTCCCTTTCTTCACTCCTTCTTTACTCTATTGCTCCACCCACCCAAGCAATAGTAAGTACAAGCGCGGGGTTTGACTAAGGAGCGCACCCAGCGCGCCTTGCGCACTTTTTGCGTACTTTTGCGCATTTTGGCGCACCGGCGCACCTCATGCATTTTTAGGTGCACCAGGCACATCTTGCGCACTTTTAGGCGCCCCTGGAACACCTGGCTCATTTTTTTGGCACACCTCACACACTTGTTGGTGTATATGACACACCTACACCCAGTGCAATTTTTAGAGCACCTGACATACCAGATCTTAGCTGCAGAAACAATATTATGAAGAACTAGCAGAAATATGAGGTCCCACTTCTACCCATGGACATATTTCTAATTGCAAAAGAGCTTTGTTCATGCACAAGGGGAAAATTTCACAAGATATCACTGTACTAAAAAGGAGGGTCTTTTTAATGAGCGTGAGCGAAATCAGCTGCATGGAGTGTCAACATACACAAAAGATCATTCAAACACATTAAAAAAATTTTGAAGGAAAAAAGTTATTTATGGAAACAATTTTCGGTTAAATTAATCCCGAAAATGCAGAAGACTAAAGCATTTTTCTTCCAAAAGCAAGAATGATCATCTTGTTACGTATGGCCAAATTGGACTTGAAGCAAGAAACTGGTTTTTACTGGATAGGAACTAAGAAAGAATGACACTATTTTGAATACAGAATAGAAAAGTGAAATGTTCAGAGCCCACTTTACCAATGCAATTTGGAGGATACAAAATATATAACTTTTGGAGGGAAAACTTTGCTTTTGGTATAGAATGGTTCATCTACTATATTGACTGAACTGAATATAGGGTTTGTAATGACAATCCAGTTTTCCTGATCTCTGTGGCATTATTTCTGAACAATCATCAAATACATTTGAGGCGCTCCAGCAAATTTTCAGCCTGAGAAAAAAATGCGCAAAGTTGAGAAAAGCGCATTTTAATATTTCAGTTTACTTCATAAAATGGGAAAATTCGGACTTTGTTTCCTATGTGGCGCACTTTTGGGGCACTTCCTGAGTCTGAAATTTTGCATGGTGGTTCAGAAAATGTTGTAGATTTACAAAAACTACCGCTTAAATTCTCACATTTTTTTCCTCAGGCTGAAAATCCGCTGTAGCGCCTCAAATGTGCTGTACTCACGGTTACTCCGTAACCACCCTTAAAAACATGAAAGAGGAGCCAATAAATATTTCCATAAATTTTTATTCAGGTGAAAAGTGGCCCTTCAAGAGACCCTTTGTAATTTGGTCATATTGTATGCTCTGTCCACTTTAAATTGCACTAGCTTATCTTTAACCCATAGGACGCCAACAGCACTTAAGTGTTGTTGCAAAATTTACTTGGAGGAAGTATGACTCTAAAAATTTACAGAAAAGTGCATGACGATGTCGTCAGTTTCCACCAAAATAAAGAAAGAAGAACGTCTCCACACACTTCCATTCAAAATTTTGTTGCATACTTCCTAGACAATTTCAATCGGACGGAGCAGTAATGCAGTAGCTGTCTGTACTCACCTACTTCCCTGAAAACGTCCTTGAAAACTGAATCGAATTTGAGTATACTGATGAGGCACTGCACGGCCAAGACGCAGCATTCGATGTTGGTGTGGGACTTCAGTATCAGGGAGATGGAAATCAGCTCCTTGCACGGAACGTACTTGAGAGGTGGAAAGTGGGGCAATGTGGGTTTTTCGGTCTCATTGCAGGATTGATTTTGGATTCAATTTGGCTAATTAATGGGTTTTTTCTCTAAGAATTTTTAGACAATTTCTGAATAACTCAGGTTCTGACTTTGATTATGCAGACAAATAAAAATTGTGAAATTAAATTAAAATTTTCTTGAAAACTCTATCTCATTGCAGAGTTTTTTGCTTCAAGTATCCCAATTTACATGTTTGGAAAATTTAAGAAAGTTCTTAAAAATTTGTCTAAAATGCAAAAAAAAACTCAAAAACCTGAAAATTTTAGATTTATTACTGAATTTATATTTATCGTAAAAGCAGGCGCACAGCGTGCAGGCAAAACTTAGTGCAATTTTTATTCAAACTTATAATCGGCCACTAAGTTCAGGGTATAGAGATTCTCTTATGAGACACTCAAACCACCAATGCCCTACTTTGAGGTGATGCACTAGAAACTCAATGAGCTGAAAGTATTTCTCCTGCACCGTCTTTGGTTTGGCGGAAATTTTCTCCCCCATTTGCGAGAGCGTGTGCTGATTCTCCAGGAGGAAGTAATTGACGTTGTCGGCCGTGTAGATCGTCGAAACGGCGTCGAGAATCGTCCCGCACAGTTGGGCGGAGGAGGCTTTGAGGAATACGGTTTGGAGTACTTGGAAGGCCTGGAGGTTGCGTACCGTAGAACCTGGAAGTAAGGGAGGCGTTGGATTAGATTTTGGAAAATCTCATATTTAACTGTAATATAAGGACAGTAATGCCATTTTGTTAAGATGCAGCCCAAAAGGTGCTACAGTAAAAAATAAGTTGTTATTCTAATTTTCACAGATCTTAAAAACATTTTTGGTTTGTAGTACATTTTATTGAAAAATTACCTTTTACTTCACTATAAAAGACAGATTTTTGTAAATTTTGTAAATGTTACAAGTTTTATCAAAATTCTTCTCCTCACAAAATCATCTTACCCTTATTTTCTGGTTGCGGCATTTCAAAGGAGGCCAACTGGTAGAGGTTGGTCATCGCGGCCATGGATGTCGGCCTCAGTTCATTGTGGCCGCAAAAGGTGAGAGAAGCCACGAGAAGCACGAGATTGCGAATGGCCTCGTTGGCCTCAGAACCGTGGGTCTTCTCCAATCTGAAAATGAGATAGAACGAGATAGAATTTAGAGGACTTGAAATATTTTGTAATTCTAATAGTGGTCTCACTTTTTATCGACATATTTTTTAGGCAGGCAAAATGTCGTTAAAAGGTGAGAAGTCGATAAAAAGTGAGCTCTTATGTAATTATAATAAAGGGCTATACGGGAGACAAGAAAATGTCGTTAACTGATCCTCCACCATAGAGGGGACCAATTTTACTAATCAAAAATTCCACATGACCCTGAAAGTGTATGCTGAAGATTTTTTGATGGTTTTTTTTTTTTTTTTTTTTTTTTTTTTTTTTTTTTTTTTTTTTTTTTTTTTTTTTTTTTT
>JAOWAT010088004.1:0-10788 GCA_028571025.1 Longipedia americana
ACCTTACACGCCTCAATCGGTCAAACGAGCTCCGAGAAATCGCGAAAATTGTATCGCGAAAAAGTCACCTGCCCCCCCAAAATTTGCACATTTTTGTGTTATTTTTTTTCATCACGTTACACGTCGCAAAATAGTGTATACTCGTAAACTCGTATACAAAAATGGCCATAGCTACATGAAAAATCGTTTCTCAAAATAATTTTCTCTCCGAAATTTGTTTTTGTGAACTAATTTATTTTTTAAGCATACTCCCCCTAGATTCTGCCGTAATTTATGTAATAGTCCACCCCCTACTTATAAAATTAATGCTTATGAGAAAAAAAGAGTGTATTCACGACAATCGGGACGCTACGATTAAGGCCATTTGAATTTGGCGGTATTTCTCAGTTCGTGCAAGTGCTTCAGAACAGCTGAACGAGAGAGAAGAATTGCAATGGGTGGAGGTCAAAAACCAAAACGAAAAGAATTTTGTCAAATTCGGTTGGAGCAAGCCCAGAATTGGAATGTAGAATTTCAGGTAATTTGGCACTAATTAGTGGAGAAAATTTCAGGAGGTCATTTAGTACTAATTATTGAAGAAAATTTCAGGTGATTTAGTACTAATAAAAGTGAAAGGAAGAGTGCAAAACTCCGAAGGAATTATTATGTCAAAATCTACATAAGAATAAGAATACATGTAGATTTTGACATATTATGTCAAAATCTACATGTATTCTGATCGATCTGAAAAAGGGAGGGGAAGACAGGTTGAAATGGGGAGAGGGAAAAGAGAAGAAATGGGTGCGCATTGGGAAATTCCAAGGGAACAGAACACCTCTGTCCTATCAAATGATTCTAAATCAACTTAATGTCATGCTTAATGTTATCTGTATTTTAATTTTTAGTTGATACGGAATGTAAGGGAGCTAAAATCAAAATTTTTTGTTCGATAGAAATCACCAAAATTTACTCACTTTCATTTTAGACCTAAGGCTAGCCCCCAAAACAAAGTTTTGGTCTTATTGGCAATTTACTTTTCTCCACATTATTTTTCCCATTAAGATACAATCAAAGAATTTGCAACAAAATTCTTGTTTACATTTTGATTGCCAATAGATAGGGAGAATAATATGGAAAAAAGTAAATTGCCAATATAGACCCAAACTTTTTGGGGCTAGCTCTTGGTCTAAACTGAAAGTGAGTAAATTTTGGCGATTTCTATAGAACTAAAAATTTTGATTTTAGCTCCCTTATCTTCCGATCATCAATTATGAACGACATTGTAGTCAAGCTCTAAAAATCTAAGCATAATCTAGCCAAAAAACTTTTACCGATGCTTATTGAAAAAAGAGTGAACCCATTATACAATGAAATGTTAGGTCTGTACCAAACATGTTCAGTATACACTGTACATTTTACTGCATAAGTTTGGATTTTCTAGTTTTGTAAAACACTCCTTCCTTTCTTCCTTGCTTGTCTTGAAATCTTTGAAATTGGAGGAAATAACTTGTTATAATTATTTTAATATGTGCAAACCTCATAATGGGGATTGCACACACAAACTTGGAATGTTGGACCCAATTCTGAATTTAGACAGCCGTCAATTGCAGATATTGCGGAAATTTTAGGATTGTTCAAAAGGCAAAAAATATATTGCTGGTAACATCCATTTAGAGACAATCAATCCATTTAGAGTGTAATCAATGAAACCTTTTTCATACCCAATTAAAGGTACATAATAATACCTATTCAAAGGTACATGTAAAACTGATTTAAGGGTACATGATCAGAATGTCTGAAAAATATTTTGAGTTATTAATAAGTACAAAATTTTCAAAACATGTCACACGAACCTTAGACAAGAGTAAATATTTCATTGGAAACTTATTTCATACTTATATAAAGTTACGATCTCTAGTTTTTCAAACCTTTTCAAAGGTACATGCATATAATAATCAGTGATATATTTTCATTCATACCTATTTATTTTCCCTTTCTTCTCTTTCACCCTTTTCCCCTCGCCCCTCCCCCTTTTGACCTGTCTCTCCCTCTGCCGAAGCAGCCTTACCCGTATTTCACCCGGCCTTCCCCTTTTTTCTGATCGATAGAATACATGTAGATTTTGACATAATACAAATTTAGGGCGTTTCTTGATTCTTGCGCCTCGAAATATCTCTGTGAGCTGGTCAATTGTATCCGGATATTAGGTCACGTTGCAACTACCTCTAAAATGTTCACTACTTTATTTCCTCAGGCTGAAAATCTGCTGGACTGCCTCAATTATGGTCATATTTTTTTCAATCTAAAATATGAACATTAAGATTTATTAAAGTTTTGTAATTTTTCAAAGATTTGATCAGGTTACTTTTCATATTCTTACCTTAGGATACTTTTTGGGTTTCAGTCCTGGTCAGTATAGATTTTTAAATTTATTCTCTTTTGTCACATTCTTTTAATGCAAAGCATGACATATGTTTTTGTTTACTTTTTATCTTGATTCAGTATATGTCTCACAATAGAATGGCAGGCGATTGAACACTGGCTAAATGGGCACTCTTAAAAAAGATATAGGTTAGCCAGACTGGTCTTTAAACTCTGTTTGCTACCATCTATGTCCACGTAAGCCTAATTAAGTTATTTTAAATTTTCAACATACAAGGAGCTACATTTTGTATAAATGAGGTATTGAATTAATTTGAGAACTTTGTATTGATTAAGTTATTCCTTGTCATATTATAGGTTTACACTTTTTTATACCGTGTGACAGGGTGAATCGGTCCTATTTTGCATTTTGATTTGCTCATACCTCTAAGGTCTATGCACCAAATTTCATGAAATTTGGAAATCAACTTCCTTAAATGTATATCTCTTGATGACTTTCTCAAAAAGTCAAATTTTCAAGTAATTTTTTAAAAACTTTTATTTTAGTCTGAATATTGTAAGAAAATTGAGGTAGGCTCAATTGGTCCTAACATCAATTTTTTGAAATGGACGAATAAAAAAAATTGAAATAATTCCGTGCTAGTTCTAAAAATTTGTTATATTTCAACTAAAATGAACACCAATCGCTGAAGAAAAAAAAATTATTGTTATATTCAGGGTTTTTAAGCCACTTTTTGAAAACTAAATGATCTTAGGACCTATTCAGCCTCCTGGTAAAAGTATATTTTTTCACAAAGTATTTAAATAAAATTTGATAAAAATTAGTTAAATCTTTTAACATAGAGTTGCACTAAATTTAACTATAAAAAATTTCCCAAAAGAGCATAGGATCGATTCAACCCCGTTTGGACCGATTCAGCCTGTCATACGGTAATTTACTTCTACTATTTGCCACAAATTTACTTTCCAAAAACTTCTTTGAAATTGTCTTGAGATTCAGCCCATCAATTTACAAGTCTTAGAAAAAGTAATTGAGTGAATTGGATGTGCTGTTGCTTAACACCAGGCCCAAACTATGGAAGGAAGCAATACAAAAATAGTAATCAGAAAAAATAAAGGAAACCATGAAATCTGACCACGGCAAGAGGAATTGAACTGTACAAAAATATCATTGATAGAATCTTACAAGCATAAAAATTTGAATTGAAGATAAAGTAGATTATACGTGAAAGTGCATCACATCTTTTTATTTTCTAAAGACATTGATTCAAAACCTTAACTGATGTTCAGCTTAAAACTGGTGAATTTTAGGGTGTAAATTCAAAATTGAAATACAAATTGTAATACAAAATTATACTTAAATTGGCCGAGTGGATTGTTTCATACAGTTTCATGCACATTTGTTTCATTTTCATCCAAAAGTTGACCAGTCATAGAGAGAACGTCAGCGAAGAAGAGATACCACATCATAAAGAAGTTAGCAAATAATGGAGGACACTCTTGGCGTATGCTGTGGATCCCTTTTAAATTCAATTTGAAGAAAATCCCCATTGTTTCCTGCTGTAAAGAGATAAAAACCATAACATGTTTTTGAAGCCTAGAGAGACAAATCTTATTTTCATGAAGAAGGACTCAATAGATCGTTGCAGAGGTTGCTTCTTTTGGCTTTATCTGTATGACCCTAAGAGAGAAGTGTCATTCAGACAAAGTCAAATTCAGATTCAGAGACAAATCATATTTTTATGAAGGACTCCATTCAAAGTTGTAAGAAATGAAAAGAATGAAGAAAATTGATATTGTGTAAGAAGAATATATTTTCTTCTTTTGTGGGTTTGGATTCATAAAGAACATTTGGTGCCAAAAAATGACATTGGAGTTTCTCCTTTGCCTCAAATCATATTCAATCCAATATTTGGTCACAATTCTCCAGGATGTGCCATTGAAAATTGAAATACTCATAATTGTGGCAGTTCAGATTAGAATCTGTGCCTTTTATAAATCTTTTGTAGTGAAATTTTAAAGGCAAATATCGAGAATTTGGTACGTCAAAAAATGTTATTAAACATACCAATTGAAAGACCAAGTACTCTAGACTGAAATTTTTTGAATTTTCACTGGGATTTTCAATCTTTCCTGGTTTTAAACCAAAAGCCCTTTTGAAAGAGTGGCTTTGTTTAGCTGCTATTTAAAATCACAATGGGCTTCCAAAGTTTTGTAGAAGGCGCTTTCAAAATTTTGCACGTTTATTACAATCTAGGAATACTAAAATTGAAAAAATTGTATTAATACTATAAAAGTATAGGAAAATTTTATATACTTGCTGTTTTCAAATTTACAGGGAATAAATATTTTGCCAAATTTTCTATATTTGGCTTGAAAGTTCACTACATAATATTTATAAAAGAGATGTGTTCTTCTCTGAACAATTTTGTTCAGATACAGTATATTGTGTAAAACATATAAGATTCTCTGAAACTTTCACAGAGATTTATTTATCAATCAATTCCATAAGGCACATTTTGTAGAACTGCGAATAAGTTAATGAAAACTGAAAAATAAGAAAATATCAAGATCAAACTGATAATCTAGGATGACACCAAAGCTGATTAAAGAAGAAAGAGAATCTTCAAATTTATTTGTTAATATTTCTAGGTTTATTTTTGTTTCATTTCAAGGATTAAATTTCAGTTTGACAGAAAATTGAGTAAGGATTTGAGTAAGGATTTTCACCCAAACATGTTTCTTTGAAAATATAATACTGTGATAGGAAGTTGCAATTTAATATCATTTATATCCCAAAAGAGTGCATAATATTTGCAAAATGTGTGATTAGCATAATTTTTTGTCTGGCAAAGAAGCTGTAAATCCTCTAGCTCATTGTCTGCAATATGACATTAAAATTCTTTCCAAGATTACATCTTCCTCGCTGAATTTCTTGTTTCTCTTTTCTATGAACGAGCTTATTTTAAGATTAGCATGATTTTGCACCAAGAAGGATTTTTCCATCGAACATGCTTAAAATTTCCAAAGACCTAGCTTTTTGAGATAAAATCTATATGTAGAGCCAATTTCGCGTACTGAAAAATACATATTAAAATTTCAGAATTTATGTGTGGAAAAATTCTAAAAGTTTGCAAAAAATTTCTAAAGATCTGATTCTTTTTGGAAAATTTTGCGTACCGAAAAATATTTACATGTATGAAGAGATTTAAAGACATTAATAGTTAATTATTTTATGTGAGAAAAATCCTTAATTTTGCGCAAAAATTGAGATTTTTGGAATCTTAAAAATTGTTTTAGTGCCATAAAGTCAAACACAAATTTAAATTTGTTGTACAATTGTAAACAAATAACACACCCATTTCTGTTTTCTTGAAATCCAGACATGAATAGTGTAAAAGACAGCTTTCCTATTTTTGATGCACTTTAGGCTAATCCAAAATGCAACTGCTTTTCCATCTTTTATTATTCCCTTTAATTCTATCCGTCCAACAACAACACAATCTGTTGTCATTTTCCAATTTGTGGTGTTAATGTATCTCTTCAGAATTCTGATGCAAACTGATCTTATCTTTTAACAGAATAAAATCTCTTTTTAGATGATATATCCATTTGCTGCAATATGTCATTTTACATTTGCATTCTTCATTCATACTTTTCATCTGATAAGAAGAAATGCTTCAGATATTAAGAGGTGTTTAAATCAACACAGATGTCTCGAAAGAATATTAAAGAAAATCAAAATTATGAAAATTGGGAATTCTTATATTCAAGTAGTTTTCTATTTTTGATTATGTTAGGAAGTAAGGGAAATTCTCAACAAAACATGCAAAAATAAGTTACGTCATTCATTAAGAATTTTAACATTATGTAAGTGTTTCATCTTAATTTTATTGAAGTAGATGTTTAAACTTAAACTTCCAAGTACATATATCAAATGAAAAATCAAATCATGTTTTACGGGGATATTTTAGCATTAAATATAATATCTGTTTTCTTGGTTTAGATATCAGATTTTTAAAATGATAGGGTGTTTCATCGAAAATTAATAATGGCTCGTAACAATCTCAAAAGTGACTCAAATGAAAAAGCTTCTAATGCTGATTCCAAAAGTTGTCTTACTTCCTTGAAACAATGCATTTTTCTTTATGCTACCAGCCGGCAGCCCCTACAATTTACTAGCGTAATGGCTGAGGCATCAAACTCTTTTCCACAAGGTCAGCAGTTTGATACCCGTCATGGGGAAGGTGTCCGAGTGATATAACAATGGACCTTTATCATATCACACCTCTGAACTGCAACAGGGTGAGGAAATGCTACATCAATGATCATGTTGGTGAGAATGGTTCAGAGCCATATACATCTTCTACCTCTAAAGGTTCATCAGATTAAATTGAATTATTCCATCCAACCTTCAACATATGTGGGAAAGCAGCTCAAGTCCTACATGGTTATAAGAGTTTTCCTCCAAGTTCTCTGGGGGGAAGGGAAATCTTGAGTAAAAAGGGGTTTGGAAGCTGCCAGAACCGGCCCTCTCAAGGGATTCATTCCTAAAATAATTCTAAATACCTACCAAGCAATGGGGCATGAAAGTGTCCCGGAAATCAAAAAAAGAGCCAAACTTTCAAATATTTTGCATTTTATGTAGTAAAATGTAGGGGGCTGGTAGCATCCATAAAATTCATTATTTCAAAGAAGTAAAACCATATTTGGAATTAATAATATGAGTCACTTTTTAGTTCATTCTGAAAAGGCTTGAAACACCCTACTAAATATGCCTTGCAAAATATTTTCGAAGTAGCAGTGTCCGCCTCTTTTTCCTATACAGTCGGATTTGCTAGCTTTGAAAATAAATGTTGATTTTAGATTGATCTATAATGCGTATTTATCTTTATACAAAAAAGCTTTTACTTTTTAAGATTGAAGATATCATCTTTCAAAATTTGTTGCTCACTTTTAAGCACTCAAAAAATAAGAAAAGAGAGCAGGTATCAAATTGACATTGAAGCTCAAGTCTTCAAGATGTTTTGCATTTTATTTAATCAGGCTTCTTACTGACTTCTTATAAAATGAAAAAAGCATCAATTACTTCATATCTGGAGTTGAGTTTTTGACAAAAGGTCATTTTTGTTTATTTTTTATACATCATGAAATTTCAAAGTCTGAGTTTTTATAATGTGTATGATTTTGACCTCCTTTTTGTCACAACATTTGAGCAAAAGAAAATCTATAATCATATTTCCAAATATTTTATACTGATTTTGTTTAGAAATTTACAATTACTAGGGAGTATTCTTTTTCGGATAATTTGAAGTTTTTCTCTCTGAATTTTACACTAGTGTTTATTAATTCTCTGAACAATATCCAAAAAGCCTGAACTTTGCCTTTGAGTTTAGATCAAGAATAGTTGTGGCTTTTCTAATTTTACCCTAATAGTTATCTCCTCTTCTTCTTCACCCTCTTTCTCAATTTAACTCTGAAAATTTTGACACATTGCCATTTAGAGTTGACATGTAAATGGGAAGCTATTAACAAAGACTTAATTCCACTCAGATTTTGAGGATATCATAAAAACAAGCGCGGAACCCACACAATGCTGCTGCCGTCAGAGTTCATTAGCTTGATCAGTATTAACAGTTTTGCAGCTCTAGAAATATTTTGTGTAAAGAGATTGAATTCTAAAATGTATGTTTTGTAGCATTCTGGCAACTGATTATGTGATGATCAGCGATTCTGAGTTTCCACGCCACATGATGCATGACCAACGCTGAATTTCAGAAATGGCAGAAGAAGAAGAACAGCAACAACCAGATCAAGAACCAGAAGACAAAGCACTGTTCCTTAGCTGCCCCGAAGGATCTCTGAATCTTTGGCAGCAGCAATGATATTTTAACACAACATGGAATGTTGAACATTTTTATAATTCAATTTGTGATCTAATATTGGACTGGTCATAATTCTATAATCCTTGAAGCATACACAATTTCCAAGTGAAACTGTTTTAGAGTCTTTTGAAGCACCGTTTTTTCTCTCAGCTTCAACCCTATCATCAGATAATGATGGACGTCTAATGACATATTTAGCATATGACAACTTTGACAGGCAAAATTTAGAATTCATTCGAAAATTCTTGGCAATGATTTCAATAAAACCTACGCCAAAAGGATTTTCGTAATGAACTGTTTTTAGTTCCTGGTATTATTTATGGTAATAAATGTGATTCATTTTTGCAGAAAATATTTTCACATAAAACACACATCCTCTGGTGAATTGTTGAAAATCCGGACATTTTCTAACCCCAAAGAATTGGGGTTCGAATTTCTGGAAAATTGGGGTTCTAATTTTTTCCGTTAGATTGAAAATTCATATAAGAACATATACTTAACGACAAACCCAACTTATTTTTGGAGTTCAGTGTCTCTTAAATATCCATGTGAAAGTCAGATAAGACATTCTTTGGAATGGTAATTGAAATTTCTTTTAGATTTGCTTTTTGTGTTGCTCATTTGGTTCCTGAATTGAATGACAATAGAAATCAAAAACAAAAGAATCATTGAATTGGAACGATTCAAATTGTTTTGAATATCTTTATATGGAATCTAACGTTCTGATTTGAAAGGCCATTGTGCACACAAGGAATAATGAGGCAAGAAATTAAATTTCGTTTCATTTAGAGAAGTTTCATAAAAATCTTAAAAAGTTTCATAAATATGGTTTTGGTCACTTTGCATTATTTTCATTAGAAGTCAACCATTAAATAAATTAAAATAATTTTGAAAATTTGCAGCACACAAGGACTTTTGAAATTGTAAATTTTGTCCCATTTTAAGAAAAAAAAACAATATAATTTTTAGTTATCTAGCAATTCCACTGAATATGCTATCTTTAAACTCAATTTCCGGATTTAGAAAAAACGTTATCTTACTCATTAAGATTGTAATCTTCGAAAATCACAAAATAATTTTGAATTAACTTCCATAGCTCGTTTCTTCATTTTGCGAAAGGGAAGGTCCGCTTATGTAAATGTAATACATTACTTTTTGCCAAGTCCTTTTCGCAAACAAACAAGAAAACATCAATCTAACTGATGTTGTTGTGGTCCTGCTGTTTACCAATGTCATCCCCCATGCAAAATGGTAAAAGTAGACAAGAAGGTTATGGAGACTGTGTAGTATGGCTATATTTGAACGACCCTAGTAGCATTGGGGCATTCAAATAAAGTTCAATCCCACAACCATCCATGAAAGTGGGAAAGTAGACAAGAAAAGGAATTGTAGATTGCTTTGAATCTGATTTTGATGCCTCACTCAGCAGAGAGATTGCTGCTTTCTGCAAAACCAGGATCAAAACATGGACCATTTCTGTCAGCAGGGTTTTTAATTGCTATGGACCCATATTCTAACCATAAATAATTTGTCATTGATACTGTCCTTGCTCCCATAATTTTCCTCTGTTGCTGTTTTTCCAGCTTTTTTCTAACATCAAGGTGTCTAGTATGTATAGTTTTTTGAAAAGTTGACTACCTTACATTTCAATCAGAAAAATATAAAGTGCTCCAAATGTGAATCAATTCAGTATTTATACACTAAATTTTATAAATGGACGGGAATTTGTACATAAATATTTAAAGTTGCAGTGTGTTTTTTTAAATATTCCTGATGTATCTTCTTAGCCAAAGGCATTGATATCCTTTTGCCGTATCCATCCGTCTTGACAAGATCACAATGTGAAATAACATCAGTTGTCCTCAATCTAAAGCTTTTGCGGCCACACACATAGTAAATCTGATTTTGAATGTATAATAAAACCTAAATGATTTAACACTATAAATAGTTACGGCGAGAGATTTGCCTAGTGTATGCACTATACACTTCTATTGAACCGTCAAAACTTACTCCAGAGATTAAAATTGTCTTTTAATCTGAACAACGAAGGGGTTCTAACCAATTTAGGTGTCTATAATGAATTGAGACATCAATGGCTACAAGATCATATTTCGTATGCACTAGTCAGATCTCTTGCAGGATAGAATTATAATACCTCAAGAATTACCAAATAATTTCAAAAATTAGATATTTATTTGCTCAAAGAGAATAATGTAACAAATTATGATCATGATGCTTGGAAGCCTGCAATCACTTTGCACTGTTGTCATTGACCAGAAATCAATGTAGTTCTTAAATGGTAATAATCAAAACGGAATACACTCAAGATCTGATTAGCTGAATTGTGATTTATTTATCTATTTACATGACTCTGCCCGCACTAAGTTAGCCACGTTGACCCTAATAATATTTGAATTATTATTCAAACGCCTCAATAGGCCGTTTCAAAAAATTTAAAAAATTCTGGCCCCGGACTCATTTCTCAGATATTTTTCTAGCAGATTCCAAATCCCGTCTTATTTTTTGATGGCCATGTTTTTCA
>JAOWAT010088115.1:0-10784 GCA_028571025.1 Longipedia americana
ACTCAAAAATTTGGATACATCACTAAATTTACTGTATCTTTCTATTCTAATCTTAATTTTGATGTTACCAATACTGTGAGTGGTCTAAACCACATACACCATTTTAACAACTTTTGGACTTCCGATTTAGATCTGTTGAGTAATATTAGTAACATTAATTTATTTATATAAATGCAAGTAACATCAAAATTTAACTCTTTAAATACAGATAGGCCATAATAAGCAGTTCATAAATGAATTTAATTTTGTCCTGAATTTGATTTTCCACTGCACTCCTTTCTTTAATTCAATTTCAAATCCAATCCAAGTCATCTAAATTTCAGACTTGATCATCATTTTCCTCTTGAGACAGAATCTTCTTAAAGTTCTTCCCTGCTCACCATTTTAAACCTACAAAAATCAGGATATTAAATGTGAACATTTCAAATTAAATTTTGAGTAAGTTTTACTGAATCTTGTTCTTGTCAGTATTTTTAAGTGCTTTTTACCAAGAATATTCTAAATTTTTACATGAACGTAACTTTAAGTCAAGGATTCATAACAACTGAGCAAAATGGAATGGGACCTTTCTTAAGATTTAATTTCTGGTCTTTTGGCAAGAAATAACTTTGTGCATCATGAGGAAACTAAAATCAAAATTATTCTAGGACTTGCTTTACACTCAAAACATTAGAAAACCAAGAAAAATAGTTCACTTAAGTTTGAGATATTTTAAAAATCTATTATCATGTGCAAGCTTCTGAACATCTGATTCCTTGTCTCAATCTCACTCTCATTCTATGCTAATTATGCATGTCATGGCAAATAATGGCAAATTTCTCTTTCTCCAGCCCTCTTCTGACTGTAGCCATTTCCATATTCAGATTCTCATCGAGACAGACTTATTGCCATATCTATGCCAACTTACAAGATCATTCCGAGCTCACTGCTACTAACGTTAGATTCAATTTCAGTTTCAATTCATTAAACAGGAATATTTTTTGCAATAATAAATCTCTAAAATTTTGACTGATTTGATTATAGCTCAAAATAGGGGGAGTCAAAGTTGATTTTTAATATATAAGAGAAATAATTAGGTCTAATGGACTCCCTTTGAGATTTCAAGTTATAAATCAAATAAAATCAAAACAAATCCTTCTTAAAGAGAGAAGTAACTTATATGATCAGATTTAGTTGAACAATATTGATCTGCCTCATAAAAATTGGAATACCTATAATTATTGCAACTTTTGAAAATGAACAAACATTTCTTATATTAAATATCTTAATTTGTTCAATATCCTGTTTAAAAATTCCTTATTCTTCTTCTAATATAGTTCTGTCTCAGTCCATATTCATTTGGATCTCTCTAAGTCTCAATTTACTTCATTCTTAAGGCTGTTCAGGGGAATTCATTACACTTAATGCCTAAAATAGAGTAGAAATGGAAGAAATAAAAAGAAAAGAGTAGTATTTCGGTCTGCCCAGACTCAGGATTTTTACTCTTTTCTGCAAAACTTTGACAAAATGCAATATCCTCACTTCCAATAATTTACTAGGAGTTTTCAAAAAGAAAATCAAGCAATTTTCACAATCTCCAAAGACTTTCAGGAGTGTAATCCATGGATTTCTACTGTTTCATACTTCTAAAATTATTCGAGACCACACTTATGTAAAGTCTCCAAAGACTATCAGGAGTGTAATTAAAGTAAAGTCATTGTTTACACTCCTGAGAATCTTTGGAGATTACACATTAATGTTGCAATGCAAGTGAACATTTATTTGAATGATTTTCAACATTTTGGGACAAGTAACTATGGTTTTTTAAAGTAATTTTGCTATTTTTCAGCTAAAATTAATCATAACATTTTAATATTCAAAACCCTGAAAGTGTTCGAGTTGCTTCCTCTGTTCCATATTCTAAAACAATTTCTTTCCTCCTTCTTTTTCATCTTCATCTTCTTTTATGTTTTTCCATTCCATCCTAAACTATTCACTTGAGATAGAAAATAGAGTGAGACTGTAAGTGGTCCTAAGGGCAGTCATAAAGTAGTGAACCAAAATTGGAGCAATTCTTGTTTTTTTTGCATTTCAAAAAATGGTCCTCCAAAAAATACTTGCTCAAAATAACACTCTTATAACTCATTTGGATTTCAAAATAAAGATGGACAGTTGCCTGAAAGAAAATAATTAATGTTTTGTATTTGCTCGGACACACTTTCAAGTCAATTTGGTTCTAACCCAGTTTTGATCTGTTAAAGGTGAACAACTTCTCCGTCCATTTGAACTTGGTGTGACAGATGACAAAGTTCATTATCTTTTGAGCCACATGCCATTTCAATTCATTTGACTGTATAATATCCATGTCCAGTTATTTTAATTGTTGTTATGAAGATTGATAGCATCTAAGTATTTTGTTTAATTGCAATCATTTGTAATTTTTCCATACTTTGATTTTTTCACTCTTTGTATTTAATAGAATGCTAGAAAGAATGATTAAAATGATTTTAAGAGCATTAGATCAATTATTTTCTGGCTTCCAACCTAACCATAATCCACGGTAGCAAAACTTTCTTGTGAGCAATTCTGATAAAAAGTGTTCCTAAAAAGAAAGGGTTGTCCAGTGAAAATGACTTGACCGCATAAACAACAATACCATGTAATTAGTTGTGTCATCCATTTCATTTGGTATTACAACCACAGCACCATGGCCTAATACCCTAAATCTAATATTGGTAACACTCCAAGATACAATTGAGAAAAAATAAATGGGAGAAAATGGGTCTGGTTGAGTTTTTCCTCTAAGATGGTAGTGTCAATATTTCTACATTAACATGCCTTTTTATGAAAACAATTAATTTAAGTAATAAACATCTGGGATATGTGACAATGTAGATGAAATAGTGCAAGAGCCATCTCAGAAAAGGAAACAGAATCTGCAAATATCCTCAACATCCTTTAAGCTACCGGAGTGAATGATTCTTTTTTGGAATCTCCTTTTATCTGTTATTCCAAAATGGTATCATGTACTGCCTAAAGACCATGGATGGAGAGGATATTTGTGGATTCTGTCCCCTTTCCCAGCATGGCTATTGAACGTTTTCATTTACATTGACACATATGTGTCGTAACCAAGTAAAATCAGACTAATACAGCTCTAAAAAATGCCTCAGTCTGATTTTCCTTGGTTAAGATATATATCTAGAAATTTGGTATTCCTCAGTTTTGACTTCATTTAAGTGGATTTAGAAAAGATTGTCAATTTTCCAAAAATTTGAATTTTTAGATTTTTTACACTTAATAATGATTGAAGTTATGAAATCTAAAAACATTGATTTTATTAGTTTTGTCATAAATTTTCATTTATTTTGTCAATGTTGCCATACAGACCAATTGAAGTAGAAACATAGCCTCAATACCATAATTTTTTCTTGATCCTTAATTTTCCTCTAAAAACCGAAAACAAAAAAGTAGAAGCAGCACTCGTAAAATTAATCAAGCAATCACCATAAAGAATCCTTGAAACTAAGAAACAAGGAAATTAAACCTTTTGTGTAAAAAACTTATGAAGTGACTTTTGCTTAATTTCAGCTAATTCATTTTCTTCAATTCTTTTGTTCTTGGGTCGAAAAAGGATATTAACTGGAAATTCTGAAAAAGATCAATTAACAAAAAAGAGCAGTCTATAGAATCAATGCTTCCTTGGTTAGATAATACATACTTTTAACAATTTATTGAAAAATATAACTTCACAATGTAAATCTAAATCTTATAGAAAAGAAACCAATGCATTTTGAAAAAGGAAGGAAAGAAATTTTTGCAAAAATTTGCTATCAATTCTTTTATTTTTCAAAGATTTTAGAAAAGGAAGTGCATGTACATTGTAAAAAGTGAATATACAACAAATTGGATTTTCATTTATTAATACAGGATTTCATTTTTTTCCAAAAGTTCATACCCAAAAATATACAATTGACTTTTCTTTCCTTTAAAAGTATTAAAATACCTGTTTCAATGAAACTTATTAATCTTGGATTTAACCCATTGTTGAGATGTGAACTATTTGTATCAAATTAAACAATGCCTTCAAAAGAAAGATCCAAATTGCATTTTCTTTGAGCTCTGTTCCTCTCCTTTCATTCACAAAATGAAATGTATTTATAACAATGTAATGAACTCTTTTGCTTTAATACTTACAACCATGAATGGTATAAAATATAAATGGTTTTTGAGGCTGAACTCTCTATTATTATTGTGGTTTTCGATATGCTTTAACAAAGGATAAGGATACTTCTGCAGTACATTTGAAATAGGCCTCCTGATGCTTAAAAGTCTTATAAAGTAAATTAGAGTCTTGTAAAATGACTATGATTTCGATGAAATTAAAATGTTCCTTTTCCATTTATGTTCGCTGTTTGTGATACATTATTAAGAGTTAGAAACAGCATTTTGGCTAAATCATTGTCAAGGTCCAATAAACGATTAGAATCTCTTCCTTAAAGTTTTCATAATTTCTTCTAAATTCACCATAAAAATTCAAAGAAAGATTGTCAGATAGCCATTAGTCAGGCCTTGTGTCTTAACAATAGGGCTTAAATTACATCTTTTTAAATTGTTTTGATTATATTTTTAGTTCTTGAACAGATGCAGTTCCATTAAATGACATTTATTTTATAAAATCTGCAAAAAGACAACCACTTCAAGACTAGCTACTTTAAAGATAAAACTAAAACAATGTAATCCTTTCTTGTACTAAATTTGCTCTGCAAAATAAATAGCCACAATTTTTCTTTTCCAGATGGTTTCAAGTGAAATACAAAGAGGTATAAATTCAGTTGTTTTACCAAATAAAGTTTGTCATTCTATTTTAAAACCTACATGTCCTTCTGGTTAACAATAGAGGAATGTAAAATATCTGGTCAAATTGAGTGAAAATTTGAGAGACAAATAGTTTGAAAAGGGTCCTACAAGAAGGATCGAAATATATTACATAAATCTTAAATTTAGTATTTTACTTCATAAAGTAATTCATAAATGTGCTAATAACATCTGCTAGACGTGAAAGAAATGGTTGGTGTCCTATCAATCTTCTACATTTACAAAATATGATGTATCCTTGAAATCCGTCGTACTGCCTCAACTATAGATATAATCTAAAAACCTAAGCTTCATGATTTTCCTGACAGGCTTGAAAAGTTTGTTCAAAAATTAAAGATTATTTTAAACCTTTTCTAATAAATTAATTTGTTGAATCTGTTTTAGTTTTAGCTGAAACCAAGTATAGTATATGAGGATATTCAATTTTGAAAATCTTCTTAGAAATCATCTCTTAAAGAATATCCTAACAGACTAAATTTAGGAATATTATGAGACTATTGTATATAGATTTGCATTGAAGATAAACACCCTAGCCCTAAACCTATTACAATAAATTTGAAATTTCGTTCACTAGCAAGAATACTTTATGATTTAAATTTCATTATCATTGCCTTGAAATAGAAAAATCAAATTAAAGCTGGTTAATTTTATGCAAAACCAAAATCTTTTCGTCCTTTATGGATTAGTCTGCATAAATCTAAAATATTCAATCTCTCCCACTGTGTTGAAATCTGGGATTTAAATACTCTGTTCATAAATGAGTCCTTTTAACGTACTTCTATGATGAGAAAAATTGCAAAATTGAGAAATTTTTCATTAATTTTTTCTTTCACTCCATATAACAAGAATATTTTAACATTATTTCCTTCATAGTGAAAATCTAAAACACTTCTAAAACCTGAAATTTTGCATGCATGACTTTTTAAATTTATTGTGGAATGGAATAATCAAATGCTGACTTAACCCTATTAAACCCAGGTGAAAAAAATTACATAAAGGCCCAGGTCAGGCTCTTTTGATCCTTCCCGCTAACTTGGTCATTTTTTATCATACAGAGAATTTTGAATATGTTTTGGAAAGGATTTTTCATTCCTTTCAACTTTTCTATTATGAACTTTAATGATTGGACCACTCCTTGGTCCTCAAAAATGGTCCTGAAAAATAAACTTTTACAACTTAGTCGCGATACTTGTATTTGAGCATACTTTTGACTTTCGGAGGTTCTGAAAGCAACACTTTTAGCAACATTTTGTCAAATTTATGAGGAAAAGTTGCCATATTATAAAACAAGGACTAGAAGTTGATCAAACTGTAATATAATGAAGGGCAAAGGTGTAATATCTGTTTTGCTAAGGTTGACATATCTCAAAAGTTGTCAAATTAGATAATCGAAATTTAGTGGGACAAGATGTAAAATCCCCATTCATAACCAAAGGAATCATGTAAATGTTAATAATTCTTTATAAAGGTGTTCATTGTAAATGGATATGAATTTACATGGTTATTTTGAATAAATCTATTTTTACAATATTTAAAAATACCAAAAAAACTACAGGGCAAGTTTTTTTGAGCCTGACCTGGGTTTAATAGGGTTAACACATATCTGATTGACTCAAAAATGGTTCTCAAAGCATGAGGACTGAGAAGTGCTCTTGAAGAAAATTTTGCCCTCAAATAAGCATGCTGACACAAAGTCAAAATTTCAAGAAGGAAACTAAAATATTTCTCTCCTTTTCTTTCATTCATTTTCACTAAAATTCATTGAATTACCTCACATTTCATTGCAGTGATTGCATCGTCAAATATCTATTGATTTATTGCGTTTATTCAATTTCATTACAATACTAGGAAGCATTCCATTCCTCAAAATATGGCACACACAATTGAAAGTGTAATTGGCTACTTAGGTTACCAACAATGAGAAGTTGACAGTGTGAAAATAGGCTAATAACTGTTCTTCGAAGTAAAAAGGCAATTACACATTGAGGAAGCAGAATAGAAAGAAAGTGGAAATACCCCAATCTTTTTTGCAAATTTGAAAGTTAACTTTCTTGGATCTAATTTACGTATTTACATTTTTCTGAAAAATTACACATCAAAGACGAAGTAAAATCTGAAGTAAAATTTAAAAGAAACAGAACAAATTTGCAAAAAGTATTCAATTTTGCAAGAACTAAGAACACTTTTCTCTAAAACTAAGAAAATATTCCAAAACTGAAATATGTGTCAGCTGACGTCAAAAGTGAGATTTACTTGATTAAAAATTCAACAAAATCCATAAATGAGACGTCCAAACAGATTTTGATTATAAGCAAAAAATTTTAAAATTGAGAAATTCACATTTTAAGTTTTCAGTTCACTTCATAAAACTGGAAAATTTCAACATTGTATCTTTCATAGCGGAATTTTGGAGCACTTTTAGAACCTGAAATTTTGTATGAAGTTACAAAACATATAATAGAAATGAATGATCAATTGCTTAGAAAATGACGGAAAATTTTTCATCGACCAAATCCGCTGGGATGCCTCAAATATCAAAAACATCCTAGTGATTGGAAACTAAATGTGGTGTTTATCTGATTTACCAGTACCTCTATCTGATTCACCCAATTTTGGGTTTTTTGGATGAAGGATTGGACAGAATATATTTAAGGATTTCCGTTTTGCTCCAATCTCATTTTTCTGATTCTCTGTCACAGATGCAAAAACCATTTTTATCAATTAAGATTTTGAAAGCTAACTTTACAATTTTTATAACTTTACTTCAAGAATTTGTTCTTGTTTTGATGTGAAGCCTACAAATAGTGTTGAATCCTCACTTTCATTCAGTTTTCATCGCACATGAATGGTTTTGATCCCACACTTTTCAAAAGATAGCTAAAATTTCTTCTGAAATGAGGAACAGCATCCGTTTAGAAAGTTTACTGCAGGATTGCATGTCGATAAATCATTAAACCTTTACATCTTGTACAATTTGCTCTTCGATATAATACTACTTTGGGGAGGTTGCGTGATTTGACTGTATCTAAATACCATTAAAAGCACTGGGAGATTCAAATAAAATTGACTCTAGCAGCCATACCGATTGATCAAATGTGGAGATACTCTCCTTCATATTGCTTGCTTCGCACAAAAGGGCATTTCTATGTTTCTTGTCTCTAAAAAAAGATCTTTTTTCTAAAAAATTCAGTTTGCAGTAACACTTTTGTTAAGTGCCAGAAAATAAGTCAATGTCCTATTGTCATTCTCTTCTTTTTGGCTTTAAACATAACTAGAGGGATCAGTCGATGTTGAGATTGATGGATGATTAATATTATACGGTGTGTATACTAGCGTATAAATCTGGGAGCAAGTTAGACATTTGTGCATTTGTACATAGCATCACTTCCATTCACTTTTCTGTCCCTATAATTTCATCAACGAAACAAAAAAATCAAATGTCTATTCATAACAAGATTGATTCTTTAGAAATATTTTAGAATGAGTAATTGATATTAATATTTTTGTTGCGCATAGACTGTCAAACGAAATTTAGCAATTCAGACCTGAGTACATTCGTATTTAGCATCATTTTCATTCATTATTCCTTCTTTGAATTTTCAACAGCATTGCGAAGGGTCTTTTTAGATATAAGATACATTCAGCATCATAAATTTTGTCTAATGATTTTCTTCAATTAAAGTTTCTCGAACAACTATTTTAACCCATAAATTTCAATAAAGTTTTCAAAATTGATATTCAAAATTGAAAATGCAAATGAGTTAGAAATATTCATTTGATACTGTGTCATGCTCAATTAGAGAAATGCATTTAATTCTAATTATAAAGCATTACTTTAGTCTCTTCTGTCACAAAGAACAGTAAATAAACTTCAATCCTACATGTAGGAATGTGTCAGATACAAAGAATTTTAGGAGAGTGATTTTGGGAATTACATTTACGGGTTGGTGGTTATTTCAAACTGTACTCAAAGTTCTAAAATAACAGTCTTACATTGCTTCAGAGTGTTTTGTTTATTATTGATGATGCCAGATTTTTAAATGCTCAATAAATCTTTCAAAGCAAAAAAAATAAATTTCTAAATTTTTCTACAAACCCAAATCCACTCTTTCGTAGTGGAGATTCTCAAATGTTATCATTTCATGATAAATTTCTAATTCATCTGAATATAATCCATTTTCATTCAAAAAATCAATTAAATATGAACGATCACTTTGTTTTATTTTATACCATAGATGAGACTCCTAAAAATCCTTGTAGCATGCAAAAATGAGATTTAGAGTTGAGGAGAACCAAACAAAGTTTATTTAAAGTTTTGCTCAATTAAGATAGATTTGGAATTAAATCAGGAAAATTATATCGTTGAAAAGAAACCAAATTATAATGCCGAAAAATCATATTTCAAATGAATGTTTGAAAGAAAAGTCATATTTTAGATTTTGGTCATCTAACAAAAACATGGGCAAAGAGGAGACTTGTTTTGAATTTTACCTTCGAAAGGCTAGAAAACAATTGTAGGTGTTTCCTTGAAATATTTAGAATTTCTTATATCTCAGTTTTGATGTTTTATAAAAAGAAGATTTTTTGGAAAATAAATTTAGATCAAAGATCGCCAAAACTGAGGAATGTGAAATTTAGTTTTTAATCAAGTAGATGATTATTATCAATATTGTTGTTGTTGTTGTTGTTGTTGTTGTTTTTGTTGTTGTTATTGTTGTTGTTGTTGTAGTTGTTGTTGTTGTTGTTGTTGTTGTTGTTGTTGTTGTTGTTGTTGTTGTTGTTGAAAATCCAGGCAATCATCTGTACAGATATTGGCTCATGCAGCTATACATTATGTTAAGTGACAATGTGGAAATATTGGTTATTGTAATTTTCGACGTTGCAAACAACAACGAAAAATTCCAGTCATTAAATACGCAGAATTTAAACATTCTATTCTGGTTTTACTTCCCAAGTTAGAAAATTAAATTTATTTTTTTCTAATTTTCAGTATCAACTCCTATCAATTTCAATCTCTGCATCAGAACACAAAGTCACAAAATCCGATTGTGGTGTCACTCCGGAGGGAGTACAGAAATACCAAAATAAAATGGAAATATTTTTTTCCGGGAAAGGATCTCGCAGTATAAATAGATAAAATTGCATATTCGTATTTTCAATAAAATTGAACGAATTTGTGAAAGATGTCGAGGGTGTAAAGACATTTATTTTCAAAGCCCTCCCCTAACTTTTTATGCGAGGATACTCAACAAAAAATGATAATACGGTTAAAAAATAAGTCGAAGGTTATCCGATTTTCAAACCAATCTAAAATTATATTGCATATACAAAAGATTACTCTGTAGTTTAACACTTATAAAATTAATGAAAATTTGAAATGAAGCACTTCGTTGTAATTTATCAAGTAATATGGCCCAAAAAGTACATTTTACTTCTATAGAAGAAGTGAAATGCTTCATTTCAAATTTGCAAAAAATGAAAAAAATATTTGACTACAGGGTGATCATTTGGTATATGTAAGATAATTCAAGATTGACTTGAAAATCGGAGATGGTCGAATTTTCATTGTAGTGCTATTTTATCTTCTTAATAATAATCAGTCACTTTTCCCCAATAATGATTCAGTCAAAACTTTTAAAGAATTCCATTTATCCTGACAACTATGTTTCAAAATTAAACAATCAAAAGTAGACAGACCCAAATTTAATTGTCAATTTGAAAGTTTCATTAGAAGAAACGCACGTTATTAGTAGGGGTATTGCGAAAGTGCTAACCCATATAGAGGAACAACTAAATCAATAGAGTTTTACTTAAAAATCAATATTCTAACAATTTTATTGTTCAGGATTACCTAATTGCAGCCTCCATGAAGAAAACATTTTTATGAAGTGATTTGCTTCAAAACTTTGGTGAATGAAAATGATGCT
>JAOWAT010088226.1:0-10782 GCA_028571025.1 Longipedia americana
AGACACCCAATTAGTTTGATTTATGAATGCTATGATTCACTTGGTTACACGAGTTCCGTATCATATTTCTACAAATTCAAATTTGGAAAGAAAATTACCAACAGACAAGCTTTTCAAGAAGAATTAGAATCTAACTGTGGCATTCACGTAATTTATTGTTGCTACAACAGGCTTTTGAACCCTTTTGCAGATTTTAACAATTTTGTTCATTCTATATATTCTATTAATTCAAGAGAAAATTCGTCAAGACTAGATTCCTTTGAACAATGGCTTCAAATTCGAATGATGAGACAGATGAACTAATGGGTGTTCCTTTCATAAAAGTAAATTATGATGAATTTTTAATAAAATGTCCATTCAGAATGATTCTGTATGGCGTTTCTCAAAGTTCAAAAAGTACTACACTAATGAAAATGATGTCTGATGACATTAGAATGTACATGTTTGACAAAGATTTTCAAAAGTTAACTTATTGTATTCCTAAAAATTCGGCATTTGCAAGACAAAAATTCCTCCAAGAATTCAAAGAGAGCTGTTCAATCTTGAAAACTCACGAAGGTATAATACCTATCCATGAATTACTCCCAAATAGGTTTCAAGAGGCTCCGAATCAGATTGTGGCCTATGATGACCTTGGCAGTGTGTTGAAAAAAGTAGAATATACATCTATGATTGAAGAAATTTATCACACTTTGGGCCATCATCAAAATGTAAATTCCATTATTGTACTTCAAAGTTTGTTCAATTCAAATTTGAGCAAAATCATTTTGAGATCATTCACACATCTGTTTGTATTTAGAGGCCGTTCTGATGCGTTAGTAATAAAAATATTGAGCCAACAACTCTACCCAAGTCATGGAAACATTATTCAAAAAACTTTGGATTATGCTAAATCTAAGTTTGATTTGAATTATATAGTAATAGACTTCACGTTGTTGTCTAAGCTTGATCAAAGATACTCCATTAGAACGAGAGTTTTCCCGGATGAAAAGACCCATGTGGTGAGCCCAATAGTTTTTGACATTTTAGATTTAGAGAGTTATTAAAGTAGCTGTAACCAGATTTCAGACGCAAAATTTTGTGCATGAGAAAAAAACATCTTATTTGTTGGCTTTTCTTCCCCCGGAGAAAAGGAGGAGCAAAATTTCTTCAGTGTAAACCAATCCACAACTTCTATTCTTATCAGCTCGTTCTATTTAATATAAAAGTCAATTGAGTACATAATTTCAGATTCATTCTACTTTATGGCTTGATGTAAAGTAGAAAAGATGGCTGGTAGCAGCCTTTTGAAGACAAAATCATTCAAGAGAAAGCCTGAAACATCAACAGACATTCTGTTTGAAGAGATGTTCTATGATACACCAGGAACATCTGAAACATCAAAGGTAAGGAAAGAAAAAAAACATCATTCTGTTTCTAAATGATTTTTGTGTAAAAGATGAAAATTTCATGAAGTAAGAAGAAAAAATTGCCATTTACGATTTCTTGTTGTGTCATCATTTTTCTCATTCTTGTCACTCTTGTCCTTCTTTTTTCGGAAAAAAAGTAATAAAAAGTCAGTTATGCTCAAAAAATTTTTTTCTCTCTGTTCTATAGGATCCCAATGATGATGATGATGATAGTGACTGGCACCTGATAAATGAAGAATTCTTTAAAGAATTTACAGAAAATTCCAGAGGTGAAAGCAAGACGGAAAAGAGAGAGGTAAGCGTGTTTTGAAGTTAAAGAAAAAACAAATTCTTAAAATAGGTAGTTTTGTAAAAAGGTACAAGCCTCATAATGTCGATTTTACTTGCAAACTGTCATGTTTCGTCTCTTGTTTTAGGTGTTTGTAGTTGATAAAATTGATGCAGCATTTGACGTGCAAAACATTCATGATAAAAAAAATTCCAAAATGGCTTTTCTTAAGCACAAAAATTTGTGTCGTATAGGACAAATTGTGTTCAACAACAAGTATGGAACTGGCTTTTCGAACCTTTCTGTACCCATTAACCAAAAAAATGCTCCATCATTTTGTAAAGGGCTTATTGATGCATGTGAGACTTTTTCTTGCTTTGCATCAATGAGTCCGATTCAACTAAACAAGAAGTTGATGGAATTTGATTGTAATGGTGCAAAAGAAATTGTTGTTCTATCAAAACTTGTAGAGTCAACTGAAACTAGTACAAGCCAAGACCACAAGGAAATATTGTTTCAAGTACTCATTGACAAGCCATGGAATGAGAAAGATAAAAATCAAAGAAATCCAACAATAGGATTTTATTTAAGTAGGTGCCATTCTATTGAAAAAAGGAGCATTCATACTTTATGAATTGTTGTAGCTTCTACAAAGAAAGATTGTTATTTTTGTAAAAAAATCTGATGTAAAGTAATTTTTGCAAGAGAAAAAAATGGCTATAAGTTTCAAATTATGTACTACTCCATCCCAATAAAATTGGCCAGCCAGAAATAATCATAATCACAACAAAAATATGTGCAATGTGCTTATTTCCTCTCTTTTCTCTTTTCTACTTGCAGGTCTTGCTCGAGTGATTGTTCGAGAATATGACGATGAAAGAAGAAGAAATCAAAACATCACTACCCCCTTCAGTTCAAGAATTTTTAACATAGAAGACACCAGAGTCTATCCCTATCTGCGCTCCGCCGTCTACCTAACATCATCGGCGGAAATAATGGATTTCTGCCTGAAGATTGAAAATATGACTAAGCTGCTCATAAAAAACTATGCATCAAGAATCGTCTCCAAAGGGTTTGACATTATTTTTGATAGGTTAACATTAAATTTAACCGAAAAAAAATTGCAGCTTCTGCAAAAAGTGTGTGCTAAAAGCTTTCTCCAAAAAGCGCAATTTAGAGGCATATGCGAGGATGCCATAGACAAAAGTCAAGCTTTTTTCAGTGTGGAAAAAATGTCCAATTTTGAGATTCAAACCGAGACAGATTCGTTGGTAAATTTGATGCAATCTCACAATTCTGAGCTTTTTCATTTGCTTGCTCTCAGAGCGAAGGTTTTAAGAAATTTTAGAGGTGAAGGAGAAGTGCTGCCTGATTTCTCGGATTCATTGTCTCAATGAGTGTCTTTTTTATAACCCCGGGGAAAAAAGGGGAAAAAGAAAGGTCATGAGTTTTTTCTCAACGCGTTGTAAAAAAAAGGCTGATCAGTCAAAAAATGAAAAAGACAAAAAAAATTAAAAAATCATAAATACTTATATTTATAATTTAACAATTTATTTCTTTTCAATTTATTCAACCACATTTGATGAATAACATACTAAAAAGGATCAAATAATAAAGGTTTTTTGTTGTTTTTTGGAGAAAAAAAATGTTTTATTTCAGTACTGAATTTGTCTGTACTTATACTTGGACTACAATCTTAAATGTTTACATCTGATTTTTGTACTGTTTTTGACTTACTATATTGAAAAACAGGATTTTCATGCTTTTACATCTCTCTTTCAAAACGATCATCACAATTCATTATCATTTTAATATTAATTTCTGACAATATTTCTGACAATATTTGAGTATGATAATTATTTTTTTTATCTTATGAATTTGACAAAAGTGAAAGATTTATGCTATTACACTAATTGTACGATATTAATGTGACTACAACTATATTTGTGTGTTTTATGTAATTGTACTTATTCTACCATGCATATCATTCCAATGCAGTATTCTTGCAACAAAGTCGGGAAATAGGTGGAGAGGAAGCCTGTTATCGCATTTTACAGGGTTTTCACCAGCAAATAAGTTTTCTGAATGTAACCAATTTGTATTTGTGTAAAAAGTAATCATTTTGTAAAAAGACTTTCCCTATCTGCGCAAATGTGGTGTTGAAATCTTTAAAAAATTTGTAAATAGCTTCTTTTTGGAGGCTTCAGCACCGCTTTGCATCTTATTTGTCTACATGTAGAAGGGGCGCTAAACTCATTCCCCTAAAAAAAAGGTGCACCAATTGTTCAAAATGAAAAAGGGAGCAAGAAACTCCGAAAAATTTAAAAAAAAATGAAAAAATAGGCCTCAAAAAGAAATTTTAGTTTGTAAGGATACTTTAATCTGTTTTTGGCTTTACATCATAAGATCTTACATTATATAATCATATGAATTGTACATCATGAGAATATAATTCTGTATTTTATGATAGTTCTAATTGTTTTGACCATAACAGTTGTAAAAAATAATTAAAGAATAAAAAAATAAATGAAAAAATCTGTGTAAAAATCAAAAAACATGATAATGTATAATACTGTATTAATATAAAGTATTGAAATAAAAATGACCTGATTTTCCCCTGATAAAATTTGTTTTTATTTCTTAAAAAAATGAATGGTACATAAGTAATCATATGAACAAATTGTAACACTACCTCTGTCCCAAAATTGATTTACAAATGATGCATAATATATTTCGCATCAATGACTATCTTCTTTGGGACAGAGGTGAAAGAAATGTTGTTCAGTCGAGCATCATTTTGAAGTAGGATAGAGGTGCTGTAAAATGACCCATATTCTTATTTGCTTTCATATTCTGTCTCAACCCACTTTCATTTTTCTTCTTCTTTTGGGCAGTTGATGAAATGCAACAGCGTAATTTCTTATTTGCAATATAATTTGACATTCCGTTGTCCATCAAAAATGCTGCAAATTCCTGCAAACCTGGAACATTTTGAAAATCTGATTTTTTGTTGCTGAAGATGAATGAAAAGATTTCTATGATATTTGAGTTAGTAATACTTTGATTTTCAAGTGTCACTTGACCCAAATTGTCATAATTGAATTCATTTTCTGTCATGTCTTTCTTCAGCTTTTCTAACAAACTTCGAGCTTTTGCCCTTAACTCGGTGACTTTCTCAAGAGGATTGATGAGACTCTTTTGAAATTCAGTCGAACTTTCCTCAATCTTTGGAGTTGGACAGATGATGGCATTTTGAATTTGTTTTTTAGTCACATTTTCCTCAATTTCAGAGTCTGGGAGCTGATTAGGAAATGAAGCTTTGTCCTTTTGTTCTTTTTGTTCAATTAACAAATTTTCTAGAGTATTTTCATTTTTGGAACATAATTTATGATTTTCCATATTATGGAGACCATGGCCCTCTTCTTTCAAAACTTCATTTTCATTATCATTTCTTTTTGGATGATCATTTTTTCCCTTCAGTTCTAAATAGTGTTTTTCCATTTGCATTAAAGATTCCAGTTTTTGAAAAGGGACGAGAACGAATGATTTTGGGACTGATGTCATTCTGTTCAAAAGAGAGAACTCACTAAATCACGAATAAAATGTCCGTGTGATTTATTAGCTAAGAGTTTTATTTTTTCCGTTCTATTTAAGCTGTTGAAACGTTTGTAACTTTTATCCGAACGAAATGCTTTATCGTAAAAACCAATCGGTCCACTTTCTTCTTCAAAATTGAGTAAATTTCTCGGCAGTTGGATTTTTCTAGCAAAAATGAAGTGTAAATAGTCTGTCAACAGTTTTAATTCAGTGTCTGAAGCTCTGTTTAGCAGATTTTTTAGGTTATCCTCATTTGAACTGATTGAATGGAAAAAAAGTTTCTTCTTTTCAAGCCTCTTCTTAAAATTTGCAATTGAATTTTCCGTAAATGTCATTCTTTGTTGCAATTACTTTTTGAAGGCGAGCTGTACGAGGAAAGGGGGTGTCTTGGCTGAAGTCAAACTTTCAACAACAAAGCTGCTTCTTTCCGAATTGAGTACAATTTTTTCAAAATTCAGGCGAAAATTTTTACTCATGTGGGTGACTGATGTCCACTCAATGGTAGGGTCCACAGAAATTGTCTTATTTTCATCACAATAAAATGTCCTCAATAATGGTCTATCCAAGTTACTTCCAAAATTATTCAAAATCAAATCGGAGGTTATACCATAAAAAGTGTTCTTTTCCAGTCTAGATTTATCAAAAATAAGCAAATTTACTAGTTTCACTTTCCACCCGGTTTGAGCAAAATCAATATTTTCAACAAGCATACACTCTAAACTAGAATATTGGCATGTGAGGATAATATCCATTTAATAATTATTATCTTCTGTTAGAATAGAAGAGGTATTCACCCAAGCAGGCTTGCTGTATGAATAAAATTTGACCAAAACTTGTTCTTGATTGTTAACCTTTCGTTTCTTGTCCTTATAAACGTGCTCAATCAGATATCTTTTGTTATTTTTGTCTACCAGATGGAGTTCAGAAAGATAATACCTATTTGGCAGCTCCTCTCCACTTTCAGGATCGGTTAACTTTATAGCTAAAAAAGAAAAGAAATATAAGTTGAAAGTTATGTATATAGTGCAACAA
This sequence comes from Longipedia americana, assembly GCA_028571025.1. Lineage (NCBI taxonomy): Eukaryota > Metazoa > Arthropoda > Copepoda > Polyarthra > Longipediidae > Longipedia > Longipedia americana. Next base: position 6,307 of record JAOWAT010088226.1, read on the forward strand.
GCACGAAACCCGTTCATTACTCGCTGCTATTTTCTGAAAGTTTTTAAAAGTAATTGAATTTGACATATGATCGGAAAACATGAGTACCTAAAGGTAACATCCTGGCGTCGATGTCTGAAATGACATAAGGATGGGTTTTGAAGACTTGATCACTCGATTTAGAACCATAACTATGATCTGCCTGTCTGATCATGGCCAAGTCATTAAGCTTTGGTCTTAAAGGGATACGTCTATCGGATTTCATATATTTTTCATACTTTTCCTGGTTTTCTTTCATTACTAAGTAATTTCCTGAATTAATCTTTTTATCTTTGCTCAGAATCATTGCAGTAAAAGGATCGTTCATAATGGAACCCGAAAGCTGTTTGCTATTCAAACCGCTAAAAGCCCGGTTTCCAGTTAAATTAGCCTCTTCCTGTTAGGCTTTTTTTTGACACCTTTTCCCTCAATCAAAATAGGGAAAAATTTGTATCTCCTGTTTTTAAAAAGTTTGGAGCTCAGTTTTCCGAAAAGATGTAAAAAAAAGCCTGCCTGTAAAGCTGGTACCATACGAGGCCACGCCCTCGTAAGATTATGTCTGAGGAATCTGCAGTCATTTAGAAGAGTGAGTGAATAGTGTTACTACTCCGTCCAGACAAACAAATCGGCAATCCTGCCAATTTCGGTGGGACGCAGTAGTAATGTCATTTTTTTTCATTTATCACACCTGAATAGTTTTAGTCTCAAAGTTTTGATCTAATTAAAAAGATTTATTGCTCGCAATTTTAGCATTTTGCGATAACGATTTTTTGATGAGAATGAACATCTTCATTTCAAATTGTCACCATTAATGCAAATGCGAATTTATTGTGAGCAATAAATCCCTTCCTTATTCTCAACCATGAAGGCTTTTCTGATGATTTTTAAAATGCATGTGAGAATAATGTTTAAGCATACAAACAATGGTGTCCTTCTATTTTTCATTTGAATGATAAAGAAGACAGAAATCAATTATTTGTATGCTTCTGGTCTTTCCTTGGATGTCTCAGAAAATAAACTTTAATGTTCATGGATCGCAAAAATGGAACCAATTTCTTGAATTCTTTTGCATTATCACAGCCTTTTCCCGAAAATGTACTTCCTCTGTTCCGTGTAAGGAAAATCACCAATAAAAGACGGAAAAAAGAAGAAGTACATTTTCAACATTGGCGAAGATGAATGTTGGATGATGGTCTTACCAATACTGCCTGGTAAGTACTGATTTTTATTGAAAATATCTATCAATTGGAATTTGATTTCTGCTGCACTTTTTGTCTTTAGAGGTCTCAAAAACACTAGCTGTGTATACAAATCCTTTATAAAGTAAAATTTTTGTCTGACACTTTTTCCCTGAAGATATCAGAAAGAAGTGCGAATAGTTTTATCATCTCTAAAGACTTTCAGGATTGCTGAAAGTTTTTTTGAAAGTCACGCGAAAGTAAATCTCTCACATTTCAGCGAAAAAGTGTCTCATAAAAATACTTGTAACAAGAATATTGACTTGTAGCCTCCATAATTAAAGATATCCATTACGTCCATATGAGATCTCAGCATAAAACCGAGAGAAAGAGAGCTTAAAGGTCTCGAAGCTTTTGACGTTGATAGTTTGCTTCCATAATAAGCATCAAAATTTGAAATAGTTTTTCGAACTAAATCGTCTGAGAGTCCTTTTACATTTTGCGATTTAAGACTTTTAATGAAATTATTTATTCCACCCAGACTTCCTCCAATAGTACCCAGGTTTGTGTACAACTCAATAATTTTTTTTTCTTTTTGCTCTTTGCTTAAATTTGTAAAATCATATTTTCCGACCATAATGTAGCTTTTTAGTGTACACCCTACTTTTTCAAAAATTCACGAAATGAAATTCCGCAAAACCGTTTCATACGACCAACACGGAGAAGAAAAGGACAACAACTGAAAACAAAACAATAATTTATTTATTCAAAAGATAAGGAAAATGCGTTGCTTACAACAAGCCATCTGTTTATTGGCGGCGGCATCATGCTTCATTTCGAAATGCGAAGAATGCTTTACGGGTAAGTCTGATTTATTACTTTTTGAAGAAAAAAGAAAAAAGATATTTTTATTGCTGCTGGTGCGGGAAAAAGACATTTGTAACGGAGAACGATGAGTATTACTCACACATCATGCTTTTGCTATTATGAACATTCAAAGATTGCTACTCCGTCCCATTCACATTGTCAAAAGAGGAAAAATTTGGTCGTTCCATTGAAGTTGGCCAAATAAAATAAAATGAATACAGAAAAGTTTCATTGATTCAGATTTGTTGAGCTAGATTTAAAAAGTGTGTCTAGTCAATTTCAAGTTATGCACTAATTTTGATACAGAGAGAAAGAAAAGAATTTAATCAAACCATTACATTTTTCATTTTTTTTTTCAGATTTATATCTCTGCGGCTCTGAGCTCATGACATCACTCCCAATCGAAAATTGTCCGATTGAGAGCTGCATGGAATTTGGCAATCTGACGACAATTTTTGGCTCACCTTCTACCGCGGGAAGTGCGGTCTCTACCGGGCAAAGCCCGGTCTCTACCGGGCCAAGTGTGATCTCTACCGGGCAAAGCATGGTCTCAAAACGGACTCTTCCGCAGTGGGCTATTTGGCTGATTATTGTTGCCATCTGGATTGGAGGAATAGGGGAGTCAAAATCATATCGGACGAAAGCGGTAAAATCTTGTTTTGAGAAAAAGGACAAAAAAGAAAAATTGACAATTTACAAATTTCTTAATTTCTAGAAAATTACCTATGAAAGTTATCAAACTTAATGATTAAAACTCATCAGAATGTCTTTCAACTTCATTTCAATTCAAATTTTTTCAAAAATTTTCATTTACAGGCTTTATAATCGGACATTTTTGTGAACCAGTATTACATGGAAATGACAATTATAATCCCTTAGAGTAAATTTAGACTTTCAAATTTTTTCATGAACTTTTATTATGTTTAGAGGTATCCAAAACTATCTTTAACTCAATTTTGCCAAAATCCCACTTTCGTCCGATATGACTTTGACTCCCCAATGGAAACAAGGAAAATATCTCATTTCAATTTTTGTAAGTTATAACTGTTTCAGATAATTTTGCAGTTTCAACGAGTCGTTTCTCAAAATTGTGCAAAAAAGTTATTTGAAGAATGTTGCAATGCACATTACTCAAGCACCTATAGCTCGAGACGTCTTATGAAGGTTTGGGGAAATTTTTTATTAAATGACAGTCTTGTTTCTTTTGCATTTATTGCTCAAGCTTAATGAAGCTGTTCTGTGGGCTTTTCATTACTTTGGTATGTTTTTTAGATTTTACTTAATTTGGCATATTTAAAAACAAATTTCGCTTTTGAAGTCTCCAAGCATGAAAAAAGTAATTAAAATCCAATATTTTGGCAAAAGAGTGGCCAAATTCATAGCTTCTGAATTTAATTTCTTTTACATTCATAAGACGTCTTTACAATTTGGGTCCTTGAGTTATCTGAGAAAACTATGAGTGAACTTTGAGAAAGTGTTTTTCTTAAAGACCCTCAAGATAGATTAGCCTTTCAAGACAGTGAAGTCACACTCTGAAATAACATAATAGTTGGTATATCAGCAGGTGTAAATTATGTAAACTTTGTGCAAAATATTTGCATGAAAGACAATTTGGCTAAAGCTTGAACAACATTCGAGTTTAATACAAGATTAACTGGAGCAGCAGAATAGACTAGGCTACTAAAGTAGATAATTAAATTACCCAGCAATCATGAAAAAAGTTACCCACACTCTTTGCAATTATATGACCAAAATAGACACAAATCACAACTGCAGGTTTTACAAACCAGACACCAATAATAAATAAATTGGAGGATTTTCTGAACATATTCATTTATCATACACATTTTAACCAAAAATGCAATTGATCCCACTGACAATTTTGATAGTACCTACCAACTTGTTATACTCCCAAATGCTCAAAACAAAATCTATGGCCAGTAGAGTTGTATATTTTGGAAGATTTTGATAGTTTTTGTCTTTTTTTATATTTTTTCAATGCTTTGAAAAGCCATTATAATGGAGAAAATAGTAAAAATCACGCAAAATATCCAACTATACAAGTAATAGATTTTGTTTTGATTAGTGGATCGATTACTTGTTCAGTTAATCTTGTAAATTGAAAGATATGACTATAAAGTTCCTCATACAATTGAAATGAATTCCATTTTTGAAAACAATATAGTTGTATGTTTTGAAAGTAGTTTTTGTCATTTTTTATGTATTTTCAATGTTTTGAAAAGCTGTTAAAATGGACAAAAATAGTAAAAATCTTGCCATATATCCAATTGTACAAGCCATAGATTTTGTTTTGACTGGTGGATCAATTGTATTTTTACCGTGATCGAAGATATCATGGAAAGTGAATGTAAATTGGAAAGGACAAATTTGTAAATTGGAAAGGTGTCATTTA
>JAOWAT010088337.1:0-10778 GCA_028571025.1 Longipedia americana
TTGTTCCTTCTGAGCCAGTTGGGTAGATGCTGTAGTGTGTAGAACATACTTCGCAAAAACTGTCGGGAAAAGTGCAAATATCACAGTTTTGGGGACATGGATTTAAAAACAGCTCAACATCATCAATCATTAGCCCATATGTACGATCCGTACCATAACCAAGAATCTCTAGAGTATTGGACCCTTAGTTTCCCACTAACACAGAGGCAAAACTTGAAAGTGAGACACTATTTGGCTGAATAGTAGTGATAATGTCGTTGTTCCAGCGAATTTGCGCTCCTGATACACTAGGAGAAAAAGGACTATCTCTTGGCATGTACTTAAATTTTAAAGTGTAATTTCCATATTGTGGTAGAATAACGTTCTGTTGAATGTGTATCCTTCTGGATGTGACTGTTTATAAGACTTGAGATTGAATGGCAAGATTAGTGTAAGTGCTGCCATTTAGAAGTTGGAGTTAACCGGTCCATCCTTCGATATCACTGGTAGTTAAGTAAGCACCGATTGGAGGATTCTCGAAATCACCATTAATGATGAAGTTTGTTGGCTCGTTAGCTGTTTTTTGTATAATAAGAACGAAGATAGTAGTTAAATGGATTAGCATTTCCTTTGTTGGAGCGAGTGGAAATTAACTAGCACCGTATAGAATCAGTTCGTATAGAATAATAATATATGGAAGAATATTAATTTTGTTTTAAACTAAGAATTTTTCCACGACTAAACTTGCTTACACGGTGTTTGTTTATAATACTGGTATGCTTGTGTCTATGAACGCCACTTTTTTCTTAATCAAATGCCAAACTCGTATTTCCGTTATCAGAAATAATATCGTCGTCTACTTTGTTTGCGTCTATTACTTTTCCTTGTACGCTCAGTATATCTATGCTGTTATGCCATGTTTTTTTCGAAAATGATGATCATTGTCGCTTGAAATCAGTTTTTTGTTTTTTTCGATATTCTAATCTGTGGAAAATCGCCGAATTCTATGGGCTCGAGTGGGTCACCATTCACAGCTGACGGTAGGGGTAAAGTTCTGCGTTGATTCATGAAAATGTACCAACGAACTAAGTGTAGGTTCCAAAGGGTCCTACTCTATTTTCAAAAAATAAAATAAAATAAAATTAGAAGTAAGGTTGGAAGTGATCAGGTCGGATCAGTAGTAATCGATTCATAAAAAGGAGGTAATCTAGCTCGACATTATGACATTCCATTTTATTTACATCAGCTGTAAGTAAACAAGGTGAATGAAAACATGGTAACACGGCATTTTCATCAATGCAAAAAAAGCCCTTGCCAAACTGTTGGTACTTTGAGTTAATTCAGTCATGTCACTAGCCAAATCTATCAAACAAATAGAACAGCTTAAGACATTTGAGGTGAAGGATCTCGAGCTGTATTAACTTTGATATTTGTTGCCAAGGGAACCAGTGATTTTTGAAGAGATTGGGTTTTTTCCAGCTTTAATAGTGAGGATTATCTGGGTAGGAAAAATCCCAGACAGAGTCGTCCGAAGGACAGCTCTCTGATATTGGCTGGAAAGATGAGTATGCCGATAAAAGTGGAGTGTACCCACCGCGACTTGGAGGACAAAGTGTTTGACGGGTATACCTGGTCCATATGTGTATTAGACCCAACCATCAGGATAGTGGTGAGTGCAGACAATGAGGAGAAGGAAGAAGGGGATGAGAAGGAGAAGCAGATTGCTCCAACTGATCTAAGAATATGACGACAGAGCTTACTGGAAGATCAAGAATAGGGCATAGACGGAGTAGATGAAGGAGATGTGGTCGGCGGCAGATTTGACTATGGGGGATATGATTGAGATTTATGCGGAGTTTTAGATCGCGTTTTAGTGGTTGTTGGGTTAAAGGATATCGAGGAGGCGCAAGATGAGGTCAGTCAGCAACAGAGAAAAACAGTGCAGAGAGCTACGAAGAATGGTAAGAGAGAGGGTTCTTTGGAGTCACCTGCCCTTGGAGAGATAGGTGTATTAGATGATTTTTTTTTATTTGTATATATTTAATACATCAAAAAATATAATTAAAACAGACTAGTTTTGGTATCAGTACCACTGAACCCAACTTAAAACCCAACTATCTGCATTATAATTATCATTTTTATTTTTTAAAACATACGCATCCACGAATAACATTTGGGTTCCTCACTTTGACAGCAAAAAGACCAAAGTCCTTATAAAATAGTCGGTGATTCTCTGATTGCCGTCGACATTTTCAAATCTAATATCAATTTCATCTGCTTTACCTTCTAAATCTACATAAGTTGTAGTACCACTATGCCCATGTGTAGCTTCAATCCTCAGTATTCCCTCCTTAAACCTAATTGCATTTCCAAAATATGCCAACAGCGCTTTCGAATCCTTGCCAATTTTTCTTTCCAATTTCAAGTTTATACTGTCTCCTTTCTTGATGTTCTCATGCTAGGGTCTCTACTTGAATTTCACCATTTTAAAGAGATGAACGGGCAACAGAACTCTAACCTCCTACCTCTTGGCACCCTATCCCACGAACTAACAGACCAAGATGACAGGACCGATGGGATAGTTCCTAATTGTAGAATATATAGGAACCTTGATCTGTTATCCACTCTTAATCTATTTGACATACTCCTTCTCACATCTTACCATGTTATCATTGGGATTCATCACTTTTAATTTCATCTACCTCAGCACCATTTCGTCATCACTGCTGTAATTGGTCAAATGTAGCAACAGTTTTATTTAATTGGGGCCTAGTAGTTCTGAAATTACGCCTATTTCTAGTCCATTGCTTTTATGCAGCAGTTATTTTTATCTTAGACATGCTCGTTTAAATCGGATGCGAAACTATCTATTCAAGAGTTCATAATATGGGTATCCTTCTATACCCTCCCCATCATACTCTGCAATAGTAACAGATTTTCCTATGCTGCCTCCATACTGACTCTGACTATATCCACTCACGGAAAGCCCCTCCTCATCCTTCCTTCCCTTGAATCCTGACATTTATTTCATGACCACACTTGTAAAAGATTTGGAAACCAGCTTTAAACTTTAATTTTCGACCTTCAATCCTTCCATAACTCTTCCCTTCAGCCTTTCACTTTCTTTCATTCTTATGTTCTACACTCTAACCTTATCATATTCCACATACAGCTTGTCCCTCTCATCTTTCATCTTTTCGATTGTTCCTTTTAATCTACCAACCTCCATTTCCATTTCCTAACTCTTCGCCCCTTTTATATTGTAATTCAGCTATCTCTGTTTGCTAAGTTCGTTCCTCAGCAAATTCTTCTACGAAATCAAATTTTTAATCATTCTTTGCATCTTTTTAGCGTCGCCATGAGGTATGTCCAGCTATGATCTGGCACTCTTTCCACCTTATGATTGATTACTCTAAGATATGCGACTATTCTGCAATTGTATTCTCCTTAGACTCTACAGCTCCTCGTCCATTAAACTTTTCTACTGCTTCATCTTCTGAATGGTACTTTATAATTAATTGATTCTGGCCTTATTGTCTAGTCCTCTCTGATACTAACTCTTCAGATTCTACTGAGAAGCAAATAACTCTCGTCTTAATAGTTTGGTTTCTTCATTTTCCAATCCTGACCTTCTTCCATCATCAGTCCACCTTAGTTTGAACAGCTATGCAACTCTTTTCTACTCATGCAATCTAGCCTCTGCCGACAGTGTTTATTTCTATTTCTTAAGTTGTTTTTAGTTGTTCATCAATTTTCGAATTGTCTATTTCAAGTCTTTTATTTCTTTTTATTTCATGACTAATTCACCTTTGTTTTGCCCGTTGTTAGATTATCTTGATTGATTCAACATCATTTCTTTCGATGCACCCGATTTCAATAAGTTTCCTGGTACTCTCTGTTCTACGATCTGGACTACCTAGGTACCCTGTGCCATGGGGATTCTGAGTTCTTATCCTTTTTTCTTTTTAAATCCATCACCAAATCCAAGATCTTTTCCATACTTGTTGTAAAATTCCTTGTAGCCCATTTTCCGATTGATAGCCCATTCCTCATAATCTCGAATAAATTCTGACAATTTTTATCCTTCCTTTAGTAATGTCTCTATGTCACGACTACTATTTCCGGCATGACTTTTTCCCTCACTGATTTTTCTTAAGATCTAAATTTGTTAGGGTATGCTCTATCTGTAGAGTATTCTACTACGATTATAAACAACTTTAAGTTTGTTTTAGTTTAACGAATTTTAAAGTGGGACTAGTTATTTCCTCAGAGTTGTAAAAATGCCATCGCTATCATCCAAGATTTATGATGTCATGTCATTATAACGGGAGTTTGTTACTTTTGAGTCCGTTCCAAATGACGACTATGAGTTAAAAAACTCATGATTTTGGCTTGTCTGTCCCTGTTCATTCATTCTTCACACTGACTCTTAATTTTTTTGATATTATTTTTATTTAGCAAGACAAACCTCGTTTAAATGTTCAATCAATATCTGAAACTTACTCTTAATTAGAAGCTTTGACAAAAGGTTACGAAAATAAATCAGTATCACAATGCAAAATCACCATCTTAAGCTTCATTTTCTTGTTTGGTTTTGGTATGAATGGGTCCCATTTCTCCCATTTCTCCCATTTCGATGTTTTGACCCTAATGTTAAAACTCTTAAAACTCCATGGCAAAGAACTGGCTACTCTTCGACTATCTCTCCACCTTAGGTTTATACACACTCTGCGGGTTGTAGACAAACTTGTGCCCCGCTTCATTTATTTTTTATAAGTCCAATGCATTTCTACCACACATTTCCAAGACATACATATTGACATCAAAGATCGGGATTTCCTTTCCGTTCTTTCTCTTCAGGTATATTTGCAAAGCCTACGTCAGTTGACTCTCACTTATCTTGGGATAGGGCTCTGGTAAAAATTAATTCAACTTGATAGCGTCCTGTAACTCCATGGGCTAATAGCAAAAAACTATTGAACATAGAGCCTCAACACATTTCTTAGATATGTGCGCGGGGTCAACCTCCAGCACCTTTGCCTCCGCCTTCACGACATTTGCACAAACTATGATGTCCTCATAGGCCGCAAATAGCTAACTATTCATCAAAACATTGTTTATTAGTGCAAGTTATCCTTCCACAGATCGGCTGCCCTTCGGAGATCCCATCATCGTTAGTAAGTTAGCCTCGATTTTCCGAGTTTATAACTGCAGTTTTTACTCACGTAGTCTTATGAATTTTGTTAACCTGCTCACTGACAATGTGATCTTCGTTTCTGTAAGGTTAGGAGATGTTTTCGGATGGCCGTATACATACGACATTAAAGTGTACAGTATTCCCATTGCTAGTTTATTTTTATCTTTTGTGATTTTTGTTTGACCTTAGACTTTTATGTTGAAGGTGGAAAATGCTACCTACTTATTGAACTATTAATTGATCAATCATTACCATATTATCGAGATAAAAAATATCAGATACTCAAATATTATTCATTCCCGACCGCTGTTATCATACTTTTTTTATATTTGAAAAAACTAAGGAAAGAAGAAATGAAAGTGGATAAATAAAATCATTTTTTTTGATCATGAAAAAAAGTACATGCTTTTTTTCACGTTTTATAAGTCGAAATCCCCTCTTGCTGGAATCTAGGGAAACACTATTTCGGGAAATCTAATCTCTAAAGATCTCTTCAAGTTCTCTAGTAATGGCTCAGAATGCAGTCTCACGAATTACTACCGCAAAATCTTATTCATTTTCTCCACGTCTCCCGCATGTGTCCAGTAACTATCGTGCACCGCAGCAAATGTTAACCCTCTGTAATAGTAATCGCAATAAATACCTCTAACGGCATTTTTAGGCAGTGTACATCATATGAGTTGAATCCAAACTATGAACGTAGTTTGGAGGAAATGCGGATTGTTGTTTAGACTTGTTCACAGGCAACTAAATTTTCAATCGAAAGTACGTTCTGAGTATCGATATTTGCTTTTAAACTCTGGGATATGGTATTAATCACATCCATTTGCCCCCTTGTTCTGTAGGGTTGAACTACAGGCAGTCCCGTGGGAGTTATCCATCCCACTGGATTTCCGCTTTGAGCTACTAATTTGGAACAGTTCAACAACCATTTTTTAATACGATGGGCTCCTTAGAAGAGGTTAGAGATAGCTTTTAAAGTCAACTTTGCAACATATATGGAGGCTTGATAGGTAGAAGCTTATTCTTGCATGAATTCTTGATTCCTGAGTTGCTTATAAATCTGTTATCTAGCACCAATGAAAGTAACTCCATAGACAGACGTCATGACCGTTTGTTTGATAGTTTTTCTTTTGATGTTATCGGTCAGCTGCTTTGCTAGCTAATGGTAAGGAGACTGAGAATCTTTGATATCGTCTTCTATCAACTATTTAACCATCTTGGCAACATGTGTATAGACATCACCCGGTTCTTCAGTTGGCCCTAAATTGACCTGATATGCACCCTACATATCTCTGCCCAATGCTGCATAGTGTTGTAGTCCATTGCAACTCCCATCCTGATGCACATGCTGATATGAAATGTATTACTATGGGTTTTAGGATTACAGTACGTCGCAAAGCTATATTATTGCACTTATTCCTTGCCAGCAGTCCTCATATTGTAGCCATTATCTATACTTTAGAGGTTATCTTCCCATTTTTTTGATAAATGAGATATTTTACTCGATATATCGTAGTTTTTCGCTGATTACGGCTTTGTCCTTACCCATCAAGTTAGCAGTATGAATCTTCAGCCACTTTAGACCGGTTTTACCGAGTTTCCGACCGTTTCCAAACTTGAGCAATCCGCGTGACAAATCGTTTCCAATATGGTTCAAGTGTGGGGGAATGGGGTAAACCCTTCCTCTGAAATCCAAATTATGAGGGAAGTAAAATTTGTCCAATTTTCCATATGATCTGGCTATGTTCAATTTGAGTATAAAATCACTTCTCAGAGAATGTTAGTCTCTAAGTGATTGAATTTTACTCTGTAACTATTGTTGAACCTTGTAGTCCTTTTCCTGACGAAGTTTTGTCATGTAAACGTTTATCATATCGGAATATCTCTTTGGAATTTGTCCCACTCCCCCACCGTCCTCCCATATTGCTTCTACAATGTTCAATACTTTCTTATTGATCTGCCAGGGAATGTTAGACAAGTAGTTTAGTACCGAGTATACACGACTCAAATCCGCATATCTCAGTAATCTTGACTGTAGAGAACAATGGGAAAATCTCATCACTTTAGTGGACTGTAAATAATACCCACCAATTTCACTTTCAACCCACGGCAAAGGCTCTATGATGGTCGGCAAGGACCTATCCAAATGTAGTGACATATCTCCTTACTTCTCCAATTCTGGCATAAAATTACTCAAAAAGTATTCATCGACTTTTAATATTATGGATGATGTTACTGAGTTGTTCCTTTTGTTCCTTGAATACTTTCTCTCCGATGTCAGTAGAGGGACTCTGAATCCATACTTGTTTTTCACCTTTATAATCTCTTTCATCAGATATATCAGCGTCGATGCCATCTTAGCCACTATTTCCTAGGATATCTCACTGTTACGACGGACACTATTGCCCACCAGCTTCTTTCCCAACTAGTTCAGATAAGATTTACGATTCTATGGTTTTACATACCGATACTACAGTTTACTCAGCTAATACTGTATTTCCTGCTCCGATTTGTCTTTAAATTAGAATATCTACGTCTATTAGTTGCTTTAGTGATTTTCGTCCGGATTTTTGGTGATTGGTTTTTGTTAATTGCGTTTTCTTTCCGCTCTGACCCTATCCCAAACCCTCATGGAGTCTTTGAATTTCCTTTCTTCCCTTTAGAAGACCCACTGTGCATGTATAATTTTAGTCAAACTGACACAGATTTTTTTCCAACTTATGCCTGCGAATTAATGGACATCGAAATTATCTTCTTCATTAAAATCGTTGTGGTTATTGAGATTCATGCCGACAGTCTCTTGAGAATACATCATACTCATGATTTCACGCATTAACTCTGATACCGCTAACGATGCTACTTTCTCTGCGCTGAATTGAATAAAATATTCGCAATACTCCTTCCGATCACCATGCAACTTCTCATACTCCGAGAAAACGTTGTTACCATTGTTAACATTCCCAACACCACTTTCACCTGTTGCTATCCGACTCTTGCATTTCATTTGCTCATCTTTTACTGCTTTACAAACTGCAGGAAACCATTCAATCACATGTCTCCTGACAACATCCAGCAAATGTGCCTTTTATAATTTTTTTAATTAGTCCAAAACGGAGTGAAATTTGTCAAAAGCCTGCTCATTTGATACCTCCTATAGTATTAGTTGTCTTTTGTACATATTTTTCTTAGTTTCTAGCTATCTATTGAGTATGCCCATTTACGGAATTCGGAACTATCTGAAGTCTGTTACTAGGTTGAGAAATATGCGGTATTATTAGACTGTTAGACACTATTGTTATTTTCTGAGCTGTTTTTTGAAGGTTTGTTAGGTTGGCTAGAAATATCCCGATGGTAGAAAGGAAGAATGCTCAGTTTGAGGAGTACTCAGCTAGTCTTATGAATGATATAGTTTTTTCCCGAGATATTTTTCCAACTAAAATATCATTTTGGAGTGCAAGTCTCCTCTGAGAAATCCGACTTACGCCCTTTCTAACGCTTTAAAAATCCGCTTTATTGACTCGTATACCTTCTCAGCTTCATTCATTTCTTCTTCTCTTATGTTTTCCAGATTTTATATCTCTGATTTTTGTCTTTCTTAAGAAACCGATTTTTTCTTTCGTTTTTTAGCGACACTGGTGTTATTTTCTTCAATATTTTCTCCGATCAAAATCTTGTAAATTCTTTTAGCAACGTCCGACTGACCATTTTTCCTCTCTTTTTCATGAAATTGGTTACAGAAAGCATTTAGACGTGAAGAATCGAATTTATTGAGAAAACTCGCCGCCTAATATAATTAACCGATGGTCGCTGCCATTTAAGAACTTTTTGTACCATTGCGACTAGTTAAAGGCAGATTTACAGAATTTTGACCCTCAGTAGCATCCAAATGACCTTTCGATGTTATTAATCGAGAAGAAATAGAAGACACAGTAGAATAGCTAGATTTTACGACATTTTTGATGGGTGCTGCCGACCTCATTCTCATTGATTGTAGAATTGATTGGGTTTGATTCCTTTAACCCTCAATGGACAGAGGCGAAAAATGGACAGAATTCGCATTCCCACTAATTGTGTTCCAAACCTTCATGCTTCTGAAAACTTTGTGACTGCTTAGCATTTCTTATGATTTTCTGTAAAAGTTGGAGGTTGATGAGTGATAAGACAAATTAACTTAGAAAATTCGGGTAGATAAATGCGAGAGCAGCTAGTAAACCCAAATTAATTTTTTACAAGTAAATACCAAATCAGGATTTATCAACTTCTAGTTTGCTTTTAATTTATCAAAACCCCCCTATGTAACCCTAATAACCATAACATCCTTCTCTCCGTTCTATCCACTCCAACTAATCCCAACCCTGCAAAATAATCCTCCTCGGACCTATTTACTCTGGTAAAAGTTAAGTACAAAAAATACTCACATAATCCTACAATTTCAAAAAAATGTCTCAACCGTAATTTTGCTACCCCTCTCCCCAATTGTCACCCCTCAAGTCACCAGTGTCTCGTAAAGCTGCTGATAAACTCGACTATATATGCTAGTCTCAATAGAAGTCAAAATCTCAATAAAAATTGGCCAAGTCACCTTCAAAGCAGTCGCAGTAAGGATAAAATGATGAGGAATATCCTCCAAAAATAGACCTTTCTAAGCATGGCGGCATTCCTGATCTCCTTTATCACAAATTCCACCAAAGAGGCGTTTTTATCATGAGATAGCCCAACCTCAAAGCTCTCAAACATATCAAACAAAGAAATTTTATCAATATTATACTTGTTGATGCCCCATTCCTACAACGGTATCAATACTATCTCAAGGAGTGCCAGCAAAAATCGAAACAGATAAACGATTCTACAGACTAGAGTCTTTCTCCAGTCGGTGGCTAAAAATATATTGGAAAGGTTTTAACGATGGCGTAATTTGCATAAATAGACTCCAAATATCAAACCGCATAATACCACGAGTGCATCTAGTATGCGCGAGTAAAGATACTGAATACAAAACCTGAAGTATAATATCTTAAGAAACAAATCAGATAGCAACTTCCGTCGATAATCCGTCGGTTTCGACCTTCTTGGGATGAATACTTCATGAAACTGGCGGATATAGCTCGTCGACGTTCGAATTGCATGAAATCATCTGTGGGTGCAGTAATTGTAAACTCTCAACATCGAGTGATATCTACTGGTTATAATGGCACCCCAAGAGGTTTGCTTTCCTGCTTCAAAGGGGGATGTCATAGATGCAATAGCAACTAATCTAAAGGTCTTGACACATGTCTGTGTCTGCACGGCTAGTAATCTGCAATCATCTAGGTTGGGATCAAACACACTCAAGGTTGTAGTCTGTACACAACCCTCTACCCCTGCTTCTCCTGTGCAAAGATTATTAAGCAGGCTGGAATCTCCAAGATATACTACAAAGACCCCTATGCCAAGTAGGATAGTGGATAAAAATTTTTGAGTGATAATTATCCCAAGGAAGATGTGGTTCAAATCAACATTGATAATTTATATTACTGATTCTATATTCATGTTATCAAATCTGTGTGTCAACTTATGTTTCTTAACATTTAATATTCAAAATCAAAGTGCCTCATCAGAA